>JAMQGT020009927.1:0-42603 GCA_024447675.2 Pterophyllum scalare
CGACTCGGTCTCGGACCCTAAAAGTCTTGGTCTTGTCTCGGTCTCGGGTTAGGTGGTCTTGACTACAACACTGCTGGTCAGTGCTAAAGTTCTTCTTCTCCACCACGTACCAAACAGGGTCTGACCAAAACCTGCCTACCCAGCACCATCAACACACATCTCAACCTCTACTCAGCACCACCAGGGATACTGATGGCAGAGGCAGCCCTCTGTACCCCTGCTCCTGTAATAGGTCAGTATGCTAGTGTTAGTCAATCACTGCTGTACTACTGCAAGCTAAATTGCCACCGTGGATAAAGATTTGACAGGTCTGTATTCTTTAACGTTAATATAACAGCAGATTAAAGTGGTAATTTGAGCTTTTCTGCTTAAGGTTTAGTAGTGGTCATTCCTCTCTTTGAAACTGTTGGCTTTCACCGCACTTATAAAGACATTAAAATGAACGCAAGAGGGAGACAGTCAACCCTAACAATTTATAACTAAAATCATTTTAATAAAAAATTATTATTCTGATGTTTTTACCTAATTTGTATGAACTCTTTTCATGTCTTTCATTTCAGCTCAATGTGAGAGTTTTTGTTGCTGTTTTGTGTCTCCTCCTCTGTAGCTAAGACACACACAGACACACACACACAGATATTAGAGGGGCTAATAAAACAGCGCAACCTGAGGCTGGATTTTCTTTATTAGCTCCAGTAATCAAAAGCTTTCTGGTTGAAAATAAGGGAGGAGGGAGTCCTGTTCCTTTTTGTTTTCAGAATCTAGTGATTTATTGAATTTACTAACATTTGCTTATTGCATCTTTAAAGTTGCAACAGACAACTGTTTATGAGGCTAATAGGAAGGAGAGTTTTGATACTTTGATCTAGCACAAAAATTTGTAATTGAAGGCCACTTTTGAACCCTCTGAATCCCCGGAGCTCTCCAGTGAGCGATGGCCCATCTGAGCTTCATGCTTGTTATACTTTCAGTTTCAGTCACTCTGTGTCTTTGCCTTCTTTACCTCAGCTCACAGTTTGTTCTGACATGCTTTTACAAGTATGCCGCTTTGTTCCAGTAGTCAGCGTTTAAGCAAAAATATGTGCGTATCGCAACTTTAATAATGACTTTTATTTCATTTTTTGAACATCTCTGTCACATTTCTGTCATTCATGTTTGTGTGTGTGTGTGTGTTGTGTGTGCGACCAGTGAGGCTATCCTGGCCTTGCAGTCAGAGGTGTCCAGGCTAAAGAAGGACCTGGAGATGGGCTTAGTACAGTTACCTCACTTAGCTCAGAAGATGGATTATCTCACCTCAAAATACAGAGAAGAACGTCAGGAGCGCAGATCTAAAGCCAGGACGTTCCCAAGTCCAGCCTGTAACAGGTGGGAATCTGATCCTCCTGGTCAATAGATGAATGAAAGATGGACATTGTGTGACTTTTTATCATGTCGATACTGATAAAAATTCATGATTGTTTGATTCTGTAGTGTGGGGAATTTAAGCAGCAGAGGTGTGAGTAACCTCAGCTGCAGTGAGGCAAGGATAGAGGACTGGATCTCATCAGACATGGACCTCAGCCAGAGCAAAGGTAGACCACCACCGTGTAAAGATAAAATACTGCAGACTCTACCTGCCTGTCCCTACGTTCACTTCTCAGCGTTGGTTTGTGTGTGTGTGTGTGGGGGGAGGTATGGGTATGTGTGTGTGTATGAGATGTTTCTTCATCCTTTCAATTTAATTTATTCATTTGCTCTCCAGGTACAGGCAGCAGTGAAACAAGCTGCTCTGAGATAATGTTGCAGTTACACAGTTCACCTGCAGGGAGCAGAAAAGGTGGCAGAGGCGTACCGTCAGCGCCCCAGTTTCAGTATAAAGGTCAGAGCCAGACTCACAGCAGCATTTTGTTTCAATTTATTTAGATACGAATATTCTGTCTGACAGTCTTTGAACTGAACATTCAGTTTGTCCTGCTGTGTGGACAGAGGGAAGCCGCTCAGTGGAAACTTCTGGGTTGAAAAACTACAGTTTCAAAGGAGAGAAAGACGGGATTCCTGACGTCAAGCAGAGACCACAGAGTAAGAAACTGCTTGATGAACTGATGAAGTTTCATCAAGGTTTTAATTCATGAGTAACAAAACAAATATGACAATCAGGTATTTAGCCATTTTTTCTGTTATTTGAAAAGGAAAATTCACTGCTGTCCATATGCACTAACTCTTAGTGTGCACACTGTAGTACTTGTCATGTTTCTGTGATCTGCAGCCATCATAAAGAGTTTATACTCCAAGGATAGGTGGTCTCTTCTCTCCAGCCCGTTTCTCCACAAGCCGCTGCTCCAGGTCAGCTACGGCTCCTCCTGCAGTCTGCCAGCCAGGTAAAACTCAAACATTAACTGCAATGATAGAGATATTTATTAGCAGTAGACCATATAGTTTTTTCTAGGGAGAAATCATTCCTTTTCATTACCTGTTGTCAAATCCAGCTATAAAGTCAGAGAGACGCCATTGCAATCCACGTCCCATCACAGAAAACGTTCCACCCAGTCAGACACAGCACTCCTGCCCAGCAACGTGTGCTTTCAGCGGACACCGTCTCCAGCATTGGTGCCTTTCAAGACTGGCAGCAGGACAAGCAGACTCAGCAGGAGCAAGGTCAAATGTCTCATCTTTTAATCAAATAAACCAGTTTTCTTTATATACAAGAACATCTGCTATTCATCATGATAAAGATGTAAAGAGCCAATGAAATACATGAATCTTATTCAGCTTAAGGGAAAGTTCCTTCGGTTTCCTAGGAGGAAGACATGAACAAGACTCTGGACCAGGCGATTGAGATGGCTCGCAGCATGAAGAGGACCACTGACCGCATGGCCAGGAGGCTGTCTGCGGATCTGGCTAAGGCTCAGCTACACAGGAAACTGCGACCACCAGGTGGCAGGAAACACCAGGAGTTGTAGCACACTGGCTTTGGTTGTTCATACTTCTGTCATCTCTCTGCCAGTTCATAGGACACCTGATACCCTCAAGGAGCACGTTAATTACAGTATATCTGATTTACAGATGTGAGTTTGTGATACATTTGTTTTTCTTTTGTTTTAAACAAAAAAAAAAGCTTAAAATCTCACCTGTGTATAGCATTTTTTTAAATTAAATTTTTTTTTTTTTTTTTTACAAGGACTGTCTCCATTATTTTGATTTGATCTCAAGGCCTCTTAAGAAAATGTAATCCATCCATCTTAACCTTATTCTCAATAGTGTCCAAACTGTATTCCAAACAAATACTGTGAGGCACAATGTGATCCCATAGTGAAGGCAACATTAGTCACGCAATTCAATTTCAATTATGAGATGAAGCAGTAAATGTAAACTTGATCTTTTCCCAGTGTTCTGTGTCACCGAACACCCTGGTATTCTTTTTATACACCAGTTAAAGGAGTGAAACTAAGTTGAATGTGTGATTAATAGGGGAAAATGTAGAAAAAGAAAACAAAAAAGTGACCTTGATTTCTTTTTTTAATTGTAACAAAACCAAAAACAAACAAAAACATGGGGTGAGTGCAGCAAGCGAAATACATGCTCAGTCAGACAGACATCAGGTGAGTGTCTCGACCAGTTTATGGTATTTCATATCTATTACTTTGACTGCTTTAGTTATACGTTTATGATCATTGTCCTGCTGAATGATGAAATATCATTTAGTGAGGTTTGATGCATTTGACTGAATCTTAGCAGACACACTTTTGTACACCTAAACAGAGACCACAAAGAACATCATTTTAAATAGAACATACAGTGTGTTTTTAGTCTTAATTACTAGCTGATGATGCAGCTTATTTGAACATTTGTCTCTTTACCAGTTTCCATGATCTGAAATTCACTCAATCACACAGTTGAAAACCCATTCACACACTCACTGCAGGTTTCTTAAAAAGCAGCTGGCAGTTTTCCAGTTCAGTGAACAACATACAGTATTTCTGTGTGGATGACTGACCATCCTGCATGTGGTGGCTGAATGAGCTCAGTTCCACTTCTTCACACACACAGACAAAAGAGCCTGCAGTGATTGGATAACACATCCACAGAGAAAAAAAAGTTGGACATATTTGGATTTTTGTGCATAATTCAAAATGTGCATAATTCTAAAATTTAAAAAAAAAAAGTTTTTTCCCATCATCGTGATTGATATTATTGCCATGATAGGCACTGATTTGTGCTTGTGTTTTGGATTGTTTGCTCTCTCTCTCTCTCTGAGGTCTAGGCTGAGTTGGGCAGGCATGGCCACTATCTTAGGCTTCTCCATCCCCACACTTGTTGCCCCCCCCCCAAGTCTCTGCCAGACTGTTTGCATAGTTTGCTCTTCTATGATCTTTCCTCTGTGTGTCTCTGTAAACCTTTTTTCAACAACTTTACTCTCCTTTGCATTTCAGTGTTAACTCTGGTTAACTCTCACTGGGCACCTCTAAGGAACATCCTTTGCCTCCACCACCTGCTTGCCCTCCCTCCTACGACCACCAGTGTAGCTGCCCCTGGGATCAATAAATGGAGAGTCTTGACGGGTGCTTAATTCTTTATTTTTGCTCCAACATCTCCGTTGTGCACCGTGAAAACTTTCAGATAAATATCCGAAGGGAAAGGGCATTAATTACAAATTCAATCCAAAAGAAATAAACACTCAAATAAACAAAACTTAATACAACAAAGCAAAATATCACAAATACACATCCATACAACTGAACCCAGAACCCAAACAAACCCACACATTGTCATACAGTGAACGCATCTCGTTCCACTACCCAAAGGGCGCTATTAAATGGGTCATGACAGCTACTGGAACTGTGCGTCTCCTTAAAACACAAATAGTGAAAAGGAGAATCCTTTAGCGAATATAGCGGAACAAAAGGAGAAAGAAAAGAAACCAAACCAAACAAATCCCGACATGCAAACTTACCAAATGTCTAAAGTAGGAGCCTGAGACAGACCCGACACCAGCCCACAACAGGGAAACAAATGAGGCAGAGCTCCTAATTGAAGGCAGGTGAGGGCTATAAGACCTGAGGACTGCTTCGCAGCCCTCACCTAACCTCAGCAGACTAGTTCCCCTTCTCTGAGAAGCTTCACCAACTAAGCCAGTTTATTCATTTGGCTTGACTCTTTATAAACATCTTTACCCTTAAACAGACATTTTTTCCAGAAAATTTTTAATCCTTGAGTTTCAGTATTTCCCTTTCATCTTGATGGATATCCATGTCACATCACGTCCTAATTATACCTGTTAATATACTTTAGCTCATTACACAGTGAACGAAACCACAGTGCTGAACCAGCGCAAACTAAACAAGCAACACATAATAAATAGTTGGCAAGTAATAAATAGGGTTTTATATTTATTTGAAATATTTCAACATATCCAAAACTTTTCTTGAAGCATCTTTACTTTGACAACAGTCGCGTCCAAATCTTCTGTGACACTCAGTTAAAGGCCTTTTGTTCTGCGGACAGACCGCACCATGCAGCGAGATTCAGTTCCTTCAGCACAGTGAGGCAGTAGAACGACAACGACAACTCTAAAGCCACCTTTTGAGTTCCAATGATCATTGCAGACTGTTTTCTAACTGCAGATTGGATAAACCAGCTGATCTCATCTGCATACCTAAGCACAAAATATCATGCTGTTTTTATTTAGCAAAAACAATAAAACTACGCATAAATTGATGAAAGACTAAAGGCAATTAGCAAGATGACAAAAGGATGATAAAAGACATCACATGCAGCTTACATTTAATATATCAACCGTGAGAACAGAGCTGACAGCACAGAGACACAGGAAGTCAGTGAGAGAGATAAGGGTATAAAAGGCTAATAAACCTGAGATTAGGTGGTCATGCGATGTTTGACTCTGATCAGAAGATTACTTGAACTAACACTGCATATGTCCCACCAGAACTTGTTAGCCACAAGGATGGAGTCAATGACAGGGATGATCAAATCTGCCAGGAAGGTCTGGTGGGTCCGGCTGACCTACTCCAGCCTAAGCTGACCAGATCCCAACAAAGTAAATTTAAATTAGGACACCTGGCCCCCAGCCACCCTGCAGCCGCAGACCTAATTAAATAAACCTGAAATAGTTGTTTGAGAATAGAAAATCAATTTTGAAAACAAAAACAATCTTGTAATGAAAACAAAGTGACAAACACTGAACTCACAAACAGGACATAAACAGCAGAGTCCTGGATGACAGACTCTTGATTATTTATCACTTCTCAGCAGAATGTTAATGCTGAGCAGATATCACTTTGGGGCAGGTGCAACTATTTCTGAATCCAGAAAAGATCGGCTATAAGATCATATATTTTACTAATAAATGTACAATGGTTAATTTTGTTTTCCTGCAGTTTACTTTTATAAAATGACAGCAGTGTATTTGATGGTTGATATCAGCTGATCCATTCATGCTTCCTAGATGATTGGAACAGCTCTTCGGCTACTAACCATTTAATAGTGTCCAATCATACTGTGCATATGTAGCACAGTCACTGTAACAAGACTAATGATTAAAGATTAATGACCCTTGATACCCTCAACTGGATCTCTAACACACACATATACATATATATATATGTGTGTGTGTTTGTTTGTTTTCATTATTTTTAGGGTATATCACAGCTTCCTCCTCGCATAAGTCGGATGAGTGTTTATACACACACATGTGTGTCTAAGATTCTATGGTTTTTCTTGAGCTGCTTCCTCCTCAGCATGAACTTCTTCAGCTCTGAAAACATCCATCTCAGTGTTCTCCTTTTTGGCTGATTTCTGCCTTTTTGCCACCTGGAGAGATGATACACAATCCATGTTACTGTTCCTGCATTTCTCAGCTACTACTTAGAGTAATTCATGCATTTATGTACCTTATAGTAGAAATGAAGGGCGATGTTCTCCAAAAGCAGAATCAGTGGCAGGAAAACAAATCTCAGGACTGGAATTCTTGAATCTGTGGACAGAGATCTGTATCATCAGTATATCATCAGTTACCACAAAGCAAAGACCGCCTGTTTTAAAAGCCTTAAAACAAACTATGTAAAGACACCTCCCCAAATCATTCCTGTCAACATGAACAGATTATGAAATGATGGGCTCCCAGTCTATGGCATGCAAAAGTCTCCTCACCCACCCCCTAACCTTCCTGCATCACCCATAGAGATCCTAGAGAACTCAGGCTTGAGTTCAATTGTGTACTTACAAAACACAAAAATTAAAAAAACAAATAAGCAAAGAAAAAAAACTTTCTTTAAATTTTACTGCATTACTGCAGTGATGTTTAACAACATCCATTTCAACATGTTGCAGTCAAACTAGTTAAACTAGGTCTATTACTGCTTACAGCAAATAGAAATGTTGAGTTCTGCAGTCTACTTACATATAACAAAGACATAAACCCTCTCTGCCTCAGGAGAAGTGAATTTCCCTGATGACAGAGGGATCTCATACACACAGCTGTAGTAGCCCTGATGTCCAAAGTCAGCTACAGGGAAACTAAAGGAGGATGAGTTGTTGACAGAAGGCTCGGTGTATTTTCTTTTGGAGTCATAGAAGATGAGGGTGAAAACACCTCCAGAATATTGGTGGTTAATTGTGCAGGTGAAGGTGAAGCTGTAACCCTTGATGATCTCTGCACCTTCAGGAACCCAGACCACTCCTCCATTTGGAGATGTCAGAGAGATTCTGGGCCACTGCAGTGACACTGGGTACAAAATGACAAAAACAAATAAAGAAGATACAGTGAAAAACAGACATCACTTGGTGGCAGAAAAAACTTTTTCACTGCTTAATATGATATGAATACACTTTCAGTCTGTGCAGGTGGCTCTGAAGGAAAAAGATGGAGTCTAATTAGCACTCTTGTTCATATACAACCAACCACAGGGGTGAACAGATGTTTGTGGGGTTGGTTCAGGCAGGTGCAGTGCAGCAGGTGCACACCTCATGCCATGCTGGCATCAGCATGCAGAATAGATGTGTCTGGAGTTGTTTTTATGTCACGTGTTCATGAGAAACATGCGTGACATTCACTGTTTTCATCTCAGATTTGTGCACCTTTGTGACTGAAGGCAGCTGGCAGCCTGTCAACATACCAAACATATTGAACAGTCTGTAGTCTTTAGCATTTATTTAATATGTATTCTAATATTTTTCAAATGTATGCATTCTCCTGCAGAGCATCAGTGACCCTCTAGTTGGTCATGGGGTTGGTTTATTTTAATTTCTCTTGTCTGGTTCATGCCGGCAAGTGAGCTGCTAGTGGTCAAAGAGACATGGGTATTACCTTCAGGACAGGCAAGTTTTCTTTTTCTTCAATTACATTTGCTTGTTTGCTTTTTGTTGTTTTTATAAATTATAAACTTAATTCCAAAACTGTGAGACCATGTTAAAGGTAAATAAAGACAGAATGCAGTGATTTTCAAATCTCATAAACTCATATTTACTACTTTGTGAAAAATAGCTCATCTTGAATTGGATTATCTTCATGGATGGGATATTTTCATGCTAATAAGCTGTAGTGGCTGTAATAAAAGTCAGCACAGTATTTTCCCAGTCACTTCATCACTGTACTATAAAGAATGGTACAATCCTATTACCAGTAACAGAGAGGGTGGCAGAGTCACTTCTGGAGACGCTGGACTCGTGTGAATATTGACACTCGTACGATCCATCCTTGTCAAAATCTACTCTGAGGATCTTGAATGTAGCAGAGTTGGTAGTTGATGTTTTTGTCTGACTGAATGAGCCTGAAATGTGCTTCAGAGTGAATTCTCCACGTAGAAACTGTTTGGTTTGAGCTGATATTGAACAGGTGATGCTGGCATTATCTCTCCACTCAACTTTACCAGCATTATTCATGGAGATTCTGGGCTTTGGGAGGATCACTGAGAAAACAGCAAACAGTCACTGAGAGAGGGTGCAATTAACCATAAACACAATAATTTTTCCTCATTATATTAATAATTGTCATTATTTAAAAAAAAACCCACTGCTTCTCACCTGAACAGGTGACACCAGCATCCTTACTGTGTGTACAGTTATGTGTCCCAAATCCTCTCTGCTTACACTCAGTCAGAGATCTCTCACTTCCTGAACAGTCCACATCATCAAGCCAGATTTCTCCACTTCCCTGACCAAATTGGGCTGCTACAGCAGCACTCTTTGCTGATCCACAGCCCAACTCTCTGCAAACCACCTCAGCATCATTTAAGTCCCAGCCATCATCACAGACTGTTCCCCAAGTGTTGTTGTAAAAGATTTCCACTCTTCCAGAACACAAAGTGTTTCCAGATAATCTGACTGGCATACCTAGGCACAGTAAGCATAAATTCATGCTGCCCATATTTGAATTTAAAAAAAAGCAAAAAAAAACTTTGAACTGAAGCAACTTGGTAACATAACAAATGAATTTGTTATGAAAGCTGGAGTGCTAAATCTTAGTGCTGTTAAATGAAAAGTTTTAACTCTGTGAAGGAAGTTTGTTTTGCTAAACACAAAGGTGGGATATACAAAAAATGATTAGAAATTAATTAGAATTTTTAAATGCAGCTTTATTTTCTGCTACACCAACAGCAGCGCTGTTCACAGTGCACAGGTTCTTTAAGTTCATAAACAGCAAAATATACCTTAAGACTTGATTTTAAAACTATAAAAATATTGTAATGTTTCTCACCTGAACAGATGACACCAGCGTCCTTTTGGTGTGTACAGTTGTGGGTCCCAAATCCTCCGTGTTGACACTCAGCCAGAGAACCTTCACTTCCTGAACAGGACACATCATCAAGCCAGATTGGTCCACTTCCTTCACCAAAGTGAGCTGACTGAGTGGCATTCAGTGCAGTTCCACACTCTAACTGTCTGCAGACCACCTCAGCATCATTTAAGTCCAAGACATCATCACAGACTGTTCCCCAGCTGTTCTCCTGATAGATTTCAACTCTTCCAGAGCACCGATTTGACTGAAGTCCAGCTAATCTGATTTCTAAACACAAAACACAGAAAACATATATCTGATAATGTTGAATGTAATATTTAGTGCTAATACAACATCTGCATCTGATAAATTTGTCTAACAATATTCAGTAATTTTAAGTTTAACAAGAAAATAAATAACAACAATCACACAATAGCTACACACTGTCAACTGAGAGGCAGACAAAATACCAAAAAGTGAGCCTTTATTGGCCGCTGCAAAAATCGAAACGAGAAAACAATGACAGAGCACCGATTTGACTGAGGCCCAACTAAAGTGATCGGCGCACCTAAATGCAGAAAACAAAGAACCAAAATTTTAATTAGAGCGTACAGTATATTTTTAATGATGATCACTTGTTGATTATGATTTAAAATTCTTCAATAGGCTCATTTATTGCATTTATTGTCATTTATGTACAAGTTTCAATGATGTCAAGTCTACTCCAACATGTTTACCATTTATAGTGCATTCATTGAAATACTTTGACATTCAAAAATTCAACCTTTGTGTGTTAACAGCCAGTGTACGCTTTTCAAATAGTTAAAAAATGTTGGTCTCCGCTCTGGCAGATCAATTCAAAGGCCTCATTGAATTCTCTAAAATAGGCCATCATCGATTCACAGAAAGACTCTACTGATGATATTAGGCAGGAACAAGCTGTGAGTGCGGTGCAGCAGGTGTGGAAAGCAGCCAAAGTCGCTGGTGATAAATTCAGCAAGGAAGTGGAAGTATTGTTCCAAAAAGTCGTATCAAAAATGGAGACCGTACACAGTAAACCACAGTAAACAATGATGGATTTTGTTCAGAAGATATGAACATTAATTCTACATGTTCCTGGCATGTTATTGCCTATGCTGACCTGTATATTTGTGCATAATTTGGTGATTGGCGGCCGGAACTGTTGCCAACTTTTGTGTAAGAAAACTCACTGTCAGCTGTCTCAAAAGTCGCTAGAGGTCACTAAAGGACAAATCGAGGACAAGGACATGTGGGTGGTGCGTCTCCCCCTTGGTGCCGAAGCGAGGTCCAGGCGATGCCGTAGCATGTGTAGGGACACAGTACGAGCACTGTCTGTACACAAAACACAGTAACAGTGGAGTTTCCAGGAAAAAGTTGCTAAATTTGTCACTGCTTGCTTTTTGGGGAAAAAAAGTTGCTAGGTTAGTCTGAAAAGTTGCTAAATGTAGCGACAAAGTCGCTAAGTTGGCAACACTGACAGCCGGTGTGTCCAAAAAACGATAGCAGCTTTTACCATGTGAAGGAATGTTCTTTAAAACTCAAAATGAATTGATATCATACATGAGAGGTAATGCTTGAGATATACTTGACAGATTATAGGTCAACAAGTCATTTACAACAATTAAAATACCAGCAATAATTTTTTTTGGCAAATACTGGAAGTCACTTGGCACAAAACCGACTATTCAGATGACAAATTGCTCCACTGCCACTGTGTACAGTGTGGCGGCATGTACATTATGTGTACATGCAGTTCACATTCACATTCAAATCAGTTAATTGCACCCAATTAATTCCAACCTATATGTATATCTGTTTATTTGTGCAAGAAAACAATGTTTTAATAGATAGGAAAGAGTATATTTGATACCTAGATTTCCAGCATTGTTTAACACCAGGATGTTTTATTACTTCCTATTACATTAAAATACCAAAGAACCAGGTGAAATTAAATGTCATGAAAAAAAAATCAACATTTTCTTTGTTTTTTGGGTGTGAAAAGCATACTCTTTGTACACTTTGGAAAATGTTGATAATTGTAAACGACCCCTAAGACTTAATTACTTTTGTGACGTTTTTAAAAAATGTTTCATTTTCACATATAAAATCAAAGTCACTGAAGTTACCATATTTGGCTCCTTGCACGTAAGTGGTTAAAAAAACAACAACAACTAAGCAGCGTATATATAAAAATACAAGAAAAACACATACATAGAGACAAGAAAAATATTTCAGAATATTATAACAGATTCATTACAACATAATTTATTTTGAACATTACAACATACACTTGATAATCTTATATGATACTGATAAAAGATAGAAGTGTGAAAGCAAAGAAGGGTTCATTTAGTTGCACTCAACATTTTCTGGATGATCCTGAATGTTTCTCACCTGAACAGATGACACCAGCGTCCTTATAATGTCCACAGTCGTGTGTCTCAAATCCTCCGTGCTGACACTCAGTCAGAGAACTTTCACTTCCTGAACAGGACACATCACCAAACCAGATTTTTCCCGTTCCCTGACCAAAGTGAGCTGACTGAGTGGCACTCAGTGCTGTTCCACAGTGTAACTGTCTGCAGACCACCTCAGCATCATTTAAGTCCCAGCCATCATCACAGACTGTTCCCCAGCTGTTCTCCTGATAGATTTCAACTCTTCCAGAGCACCGATTTGACTGAAGTCCAGCTAATCGGATTTCTAAACACAAAACACAGAAAACATATATCTGATAATGTTGAATGTAATATTTAGTGCTAATACAACATCTGCATCTGATAAATTTGTCTAACAATATTCAGTAATTTTAAGTTTAACAAGAAAATAAATAACAACAATCACACAATAGCTACACACTGTCAACTGAGAGGCAGACAAAATACCAAAAAGTGAGCCTTTATTGGCCGCTGTAAAAATCGAAACGAGAAAACAATGACATCACCAGGTACGTGTGTGTTTTGAAGTGTTACACATCCACAATTACAATTCAAGATATCTCAAATGTAATTATGACTAGTCAAAATTACATTTTCAGATATCTAAATTAAGAGTTTGCGTGCAAGTCCCCTTGTGCTGTACTGAGCTGTCCAAACAATTGCCTGTAGTGTAGAATTTCACAATATACAAAGTGCTCTTCAGTACGGGATGTGCAGAGAACACAACAATCGTGTACTTGAAGACTGCTTAAGAAATCTGCAAAGAATCTCTGAGTTTATGGCAGGCAGATTTTATATTCTTTTCTGGCTTTGTTTAATCCACAACTCTGTAGTACTCAGGGGTCATCATGAAAGTGAGTGTTTGACCCACATTTGCAACCAAAAATAGACCTAAAATAGAAACATATTTAGGACTACGCGTGTGTGTGTTACATAATGTATTACAAGGTTTTCATCAAAAAGACTACTGTCACAGTTTAACATGGTGTCTGGCTACACTCACACGGTGAAGTGTGGTGTCTGACATGCCTATGTGAAACTGCATGTATGTTGTCTGCTAAACTATAGGAGGAGAATTCCAGCAAGGGGCCTCTCAGTTTGGGAACTCATCTTCCCTGTTTATCTTGATCAAATAAGGAAAGATGTGAAACTGAGGATTCTCTGAGCCCCCAAGAAAGCTGGTTGAAACCAGTCTGTGTGGTAACGTGTGTACCAGATGTTAAAGCCTACATAAGGCTGTAGGTTTCTTTGTTTGGTGTGCAGAAGATCGTTGGCTTTCTTTCTCACCCAGATGTCTTGAGCACCTATATTTTGACATTGTCTTTTTGTAATAAACCTTATGTTATTCACTGAGATGGTGTTGGTGGAGGATTTCTTCAAAACACACAAAACAGAAAAGACACAACTGAAGCGCAAAGAAGTGGAGCTGTTACCGAGACGATGAGCTCAGGTAGAGTGAAAGAAAACTTTTTTCTAATCTCCAAAATAGCAGCGCATGTTCCCATAATCCACCAGCTTTTTACTTGGAAAAACTGACGTGAATCCTTCATCAAACCACCTGATCAGTCAGCTCCAACTTTGTAGCTGGTTCCATCCACCACCGTTTGTTTTACACTGTGAAAATCCTACACTAAAGTTACAGAAGTTAAAATAAAATATGCAGGTGAACTCTAACTTTAATACGATCATTAAATCAGACAGCTTGCTGAAGGCTGACGGCAGACGTCCTACTTTCTATGGCAGTGATGCCTGCGGCAAGCAGGGGTGAGTCTAAAGGGGTGTATGGGGTTTACTAGATCATATTTATTCCAAGGCTTTAGAAACATTATTTTGCACATTTAGATTCATATAAAATATAAAGAAAAAATGTATATTAAAAAATGTAAAAGTTTTTTTTTTCTCAGCAGCTCAGTGAAAATATAAACGGCACCAATAAAATTCTGACCTGGGGCTGTTGGGTTCGACACTGAATTATTATTAACATTATTTATTAACCATCATCTGTTTTCTGCAACAGGAAACGTTGTATCAACACAGGGCAAACCTCAGTTCTGTTCTGCTAATGCTCTTTTAAAGGCTTACACAGACACAGTTATTCACTAACACACTTAAAACATACAAGCACACACACCAACACATGCACATGAACACACACACACTAAATCTATCTCATCCAGGAGATCGAATACTGTCAGAACTCTACTGATGTAAGAAAACCTTCCAACAGGACAGAGTAAAGCTACTTTATTTTATGCCTTAGTTTCATTTGTATGTCTAACTTGTTGTATTTGACATTACTCCACTTGTGATTATTTGTTTTTGCATTTAAGAATTTTTTTTCTCAAAAAAATATGATTTTAATATAGCAGCACATGAATACAATGAAATTAATTTTTAAAGATTCAATTTTAAAGAGCAATGGAAACATTCCTCTTTGGATTACAGCTGCATTCATAGTAAAATATGTTATTACTCAATACTGCAAAGTACAGTTACTGTATGAGCTCAGGTCCACTGCTTACCCTGAATTTCAACACAAGACAACACTGACAGATGGTAAAGCTGTTAGAAGAGGGCACATTTAACTGCATTCAAACTTTTCTGGATGATCCTGCATAATTCTCACCTGAACAGATGACACCAGCATCCTTTCGATGTGTGCAGTTGTGGGTCCCAAATTCTCTGCGCTGACACGCCATTAGAGAACTTTCACTTCCTGAACAGGACACACCATCAAGCCAGATTGGTCCAGTTCCTTCATCAAAGTGAGCTGACTGAGGAGCATTCAGAGCTGGTCCACACTTTAACTGTCTGCAGACCACCTCAGCATCATTTAAGTCCCAGCCATTATCACAGACTGTTCCCCAGCTGTTCTCCTGATAGATTTCAACTCTTCCAGAGCACCGAGTGTACCCAGACTGATCTGGGTTAACTAATCTTATTTGAGCATCTAAAATAGGAAAGAACAGATTAAGTAATCCAAAAAATTAGAGTCAAACAAACAATAATGGTGTAATAGTGCCAAAGCAACAAAGTAAAAAAAAAAAAAAAAGAGGTAAAGCTTAGACACGTATGTACAGAGCAGTAGGATGACAGGAAATACAGGAAATGCAGTGAGGAAATTGAAATAAAAAAAATTGTAGATCAAAATCAATTTTGTTGGCATATTTCTCATCTTAAATTCTGAATTTAGAGGTTTTCTGGAGTGTATAATTTTCTTTATTTCTAGAACTCTTTTTTCAATTTGCTTTATTTATTTATGATTTAATACTTAATTTTTAAAGCTTTTAAAGAAGTTTAAAGCAGGCTTAGGCTATAAAAAATTTCCTAGCTTTGAACATCTCACGGAGCACTGTTCAATCCATTATCCGGAAATGGAAAGAGTATGGCACAACTGTAAACCTACCAAGACAAGGCCGTCCACCTAAACTTACAGGCCAAACAAGGAGAGCACTGATCAGAGATCTGCAAATGACTTGAGACTGGGGCGGAGGTTCACCTTCCAGCAGGACAACAACCCTAAACATAAAGCCAGGGCTACAATGGAATGGTTTAAAACATATTCATGTGTTAGAATAGCCCAGTCAAAGTCCAGACCTAAATCCAATCGAGAATTTGTGGCAAGATCTGAAAACCGCTGTTCACAAACGCTCTCCATCTAATCTGACTGAGCTTGAGCTGTTTTGCAAAGAAGAACGGGCAAAAATTTCAGTCATTAGATGTGCAAAGCTGGTGGAGACATACCCTAAAAGACTTGCAGCTGTAATTGCAGCAAAAGGTGGTTCCACAAAGTATTGACTCAGGGGAGGCTGAATACTTTTGCACACCGCACTTTTCAGTTTTTTATTTGTAAAAAATGTTTTGAATTATGTGTAATTTTCTTTCTACTTCACAATTGTATACCACTTTGTGTTGGTCTTTCACATTAAATTCCAGTGAAATATATTTATGTTTGTGGTTGTAATGTGACAAAATATGGAAAAGTTCAAGGGGTATGAATACTTTTGCAAGCCACTGTAGATAGATAGATAGAAAAGAAAATGCTTTAACTTTCCATTAACCATAATCTCTATGATACTCATTTCTATGAGATGATGATCCAACCTAAATCTCTTTAATCTTACCTTTTATTTTACATTTGCCATCAGAGAAAATGCCATTAAATATAATCTGTTCTACTTTCCTGATTGCTCTGCTTCAATTCCTCCTTTCACATTTTACTTGAGATTCAAAATTTTCCATAAAAAATATATCCAATGAATTCATTAAGATAAATAACTTTGTACTTTCTAAGGTTTTCTTATTGTTTATTTTTATTTTCTTGTGTCTTTTTCAGTCCAAGTATATGTCCAGTAATGTACCACAGCCTCATGCGTTATAAAATTCCTGTCCTGTTTTTCCTTTGAAGGTAAAATACTTCTTTATCAGAATTAGGTTCATATTTACTTATCAAAACCCATTTTAAAATATTCGCTGGAGCTGTGAGGTTTATATTCTAAGCAATTATTTTAACTATTAAAGGGGAAAAATGGCTAACAACCAAAACAAGCTCATTGTGGGAATAAAAAGGAGAAAAGAAAAAAATTAATCAGATTAATAAGAAAAAGAAATATATATAATTTTTTTTAAAGGTGGAAAGGCAGGAACCTTAGTGTAAATATGAAAAACCTCAGTGTGGTGTTTTAAGCAATACCTTCATAAATATACAGTAACGTAAAGCCCTTATTAGATTTCTTTATTCTCAGTGAGATTAAAAAGTAGTAGGTCCATTTTCTCATTGTATACATTCATTTGATGCTATTTACATAAAACTTTTGCACGTGAAAATCAGTTGATAAAACATGACTGACCTGCAACAGCTGAAGATGCAGACAGATAAGAGACTGTAGAAAGAAAATATAACTCATTATGCTGAAATAAGAAGTTGCTCTTGTTTCGAATTTGAAAACAATAAATAACTGAAAACCTTCAGGACCTTAAACTGAACACTGACTGTCAGAGAACAATCTCTGTTAGCGTAACAAAGAGAGAAACTAACTAAATGATATAAAATCATCTCACCGACGGCCAAATAGAAGAAGGTTCTCTGTTGTGTCCACATGGCCGAGACACAAAACATGTTCTCTGTAAAATGAATCATCAGCAGCAGAAACTAAAGATAAGTCTGTAGTCTACCCAAATACGTCCGCCTCCTTTCTAGTATATTTTAAAGTAAAACTTACAAAGTGCAACACAGTGAACAACGTGTGTATCATTATGGTGAGACATCTATCAGATCAGCAGAGGAAAGTAGACATTTAATTTGCATCTATAATGTCACGTTTTGGTGTGGATTGTTTTATTTAGCAGTAAAATAAAATCATTTTAGATATGTGTGTAATGAACAGCGACCCTGTGCAGTGTCATGTGACCTTTGATCTAAACAAGCACAAAACAAATCAAACAAGTTTAGTTTGCCTGTAAGAAATGAGAGCAACATTTCTGTGCAGCAGTGAATGATTTAGTATTCTTACCAGTTCTGTGATCCCCAACAGTTAGAAAGCTAAAGTGAAGGTCACTCCTTCATACTTGCAGTTTTCTACAGCCGTCTGAAGGCTGCAGGTGTTTGTTCCAGTCTCAAACAGATATGATGCTGCATGCTGGTAAACCACATTTACACAGATTAAGACACTGCTGTAGATCCTCTGATTGATCTTTGTGCTACACTGCTACAAAATAACCACAGGATCATCAGCATCAAAGACTTTCTCACGCTGGAAACACTTCAAACTGCACCATGAAAATGTGCAGCTCACTTAAAGCTTCTTTCTCCATGAAGTCCTTCAGGACCATCTGTTCCTCTTTGTCCTCTCCTGATGAAGATGAAGATGAAGCAGGAACATTAATGTCACGGTCCCTCCTGTCCTCCAGCACTGACCCACCTTTTCCATCTTTCCCTCTGTCTCTCTCTTTCTGTGCTGTTTGTCTCGTGCTGTTTAAAAGCACTGACTCAGATTGTTCTGTCTGCTCATGTGGTCGTCACACTCAGGCTCTTAGTTACCTCAGTGATTTATCTAATCTGATATCTATCTATTTTATCTAATCTAGTAAATTCTTAAACTTTTGAGTCCTGCATTTGGCATCAATACTTTAGAGAAACATGAAACAGTTGAAGGGAGTTCAACGATCTTTAAATCAGGCGTGATTTGATCTTTATGATCACACCTTGTAAGTTTCCAAAGACATAAACTTTTCATAGTGCCAGTGGTGAGGACAGCTCAGTGTTGAATGATTGCCTAAAAAGCTCAACTATCATGGCCATATCCCATCATGCTTCACTGGGATATGATCAGTAAAGCATACTGCACTCTACTGCAGAATGGAAATGCTCAGTGACAATATTGATATGTCCACGTGAAAACACAAAAATTCTCTGTTTGCGCAAATGCAAGGAAATCCAAAGACTCACAGCAGAAATTGCATCAGCAGAGATAAAGAGATATACTCTGTGGGTACTGCACATGAAGAGGAAGGACACATTTCACAGAGTTTGTAACCACTGACAGTTTGTTCCAGCCTCAGTGGTATTTGACGGTGACAGCTTAAAAAACTGGGAAACCAGTCTGATCAAATGCTGGAACCCTACTCATGTCTATATTTATGAAAGCACAGCTCTGTTGGGACAAACACTGCATCAAAAAGCCAAATGTATACAGTAATTAAAGTCTAATTATAATTTGGAAAGATATTTTTATTTTACTTAATGAGCAACTTACTAAGGAACATAGGTGGTGCATATTTTTGCTTTTTATTTAATTTGATATTTTATTTTAACCTATGACCGACACATCCACCATAGGTTAGGTCCAAGTGGTGTTTTAATAAGGGTCACAGAAACACTGAGGAGCGCCACAGGCTGAAACACTTCCTTTTCTTTATGCTGTCGTGTAATACTAAAAGCATTGTATATACAGTTATGAGAGCTGACATTCTCATGAATATTATCTGGGTTCGAGAAAGATCAGCCTGTGCTGTGAGGAGTTCAGTGACACACGTACCAGTGAAAACTTCTACTGTATTTTTTACAAAAAGTTAATTTCAGGTTTATTCAAACAGTTTGCAGAAGAATGGCGATTCACTTCTGCAACCATGAAGAATTGTAATGAAATTGTTTTGTATAACAATAACATCTGGCGGCTGGAGAGTGTGCACATGAAACGAGTATTAAAGTTATGTCCAAAAAAGGCATGACTGGAAATATGGTATATAGAAATACAATTTAAAAATGGCATCATAGAATACATGATGTTTGTTGAAATACAGTAAAAATTGCCTAAGTCGGATTAAAATGGTCCATGGAATTTTATCCAACGTGTAAAAATTCCGCTTTTCAAAATTCTTCAAAATATCGAATTTCTCTGCAATGTCTTTCTGCTTCATCCCTGGATTTGCTTCCGCAAATTTTATAATCTCATATTTTTGCTCATAAGTGTAAGTTTGTGTCTTAGGCTTTACTCCTGCGCTTGCTATGATTGTCTCCAGTGAAATGAACTGATTCGTTCAAAGCAGCCAAACCAGGCATCACGTGACTGCCGCTCAAGCCCTCTCCAGGCGTTGTTAGTGTTTGTAGGTGTGACAGGAGCTGAGGAGGGCCTTAGCGCTAAACTCATCCGACTTATGCGAGGAGGAAGCTGTGATATACCCTAAAAATAATGAAAACAAACACACACACACACACACACAAAGAAACTAAAGACTGGGGGGCAGGCAATCAGCAACTTTCGGATCAGCTGAACAAACTTAATTTAAAATGTTTCATGCACTAACCGGAAATAAAGCCACTAATGAAACTTCTCTGTGACAGCAGTCCTGTTGTCAGAGTTGATCTTGGACAACAGGGGCATAGCTTTACCATCTTATACTGGTAGCAGTGAGAGAGCTCAGAGTGCAGCAGGAAAATCCAGGAAACACAGCAGAAGTTGGCGTTGGTTGGGAACATTATGTGGGAAAGTTCACTGATCCTTTACTATGTCAGAATTACTTAGAAAACTACATCCACATGTTGGATCAGTGGTGTCTGACACACTCACAGAAATCAGTATTTTCCTTGATTTCTTTCCTTTGCAGATATGGAGTATTTTACTTGAATTCAATTTTCCCTACTTCTTATGACCTTAAAAGAATGTAAAAGATGTTTTTGGTCTTTGTACATTTGTGGATTCCATTTTCCATTTCAATCAATGTTAAACCTATTAAGTGCTATTTTAGCTGCTGTCTGGCAATCATCTGTGGGGTTCAGCAGGGATGCATTTATGGATCACATCTTTCTGAGCTACATTATCTTTGTAAACTGGAGTCAGTCAAAATGTTAATATGTGGGGCAGTTAAGGGACCTGCATCACCCTACTGCAGCAGTCTGCCCCCCTACTGTAGGGGGAGGACTCAGACTATTCCAGGTGTTGGGCTGTAACTTTTACAGGTCGAATAAATGTGCCAGCAAGATGTCTGAATAATGTAAAAACATACATTATATTAAATGTTTATTTATATACTCAACATAGAGTGCTCCAAAAATAAATTATAAAATACAACAAAGCAAAGATCCATTTCAATTAGACAAAAGGGCCCAATCTCTGTTTGTCTATATTATTTATAAGTTTGTAATTATGTACAGTGGAACAACACATCAACAAAACAACACTCAACAAAATATAAATTCAAATGTACAAAACAAACCAACAAAGCAGCATCCAGGGGACAGTTTTTGCAAGATTGGCACTCAGAAAAACCAAGGGCCTTTGAGGGGTTGATCCTGTTCCTCCTTCCTGAGATTATCCGCCCTGTTTTGTTCTTCTAACTGCATTGATGGATAAACAGTTTGCAGATGCCTGTGCATGTTGTTTGTGGAGTCTGCTTGATATGAAATTTTAACTTTCCACAGTCTACACTCTGCCTATCACATTAAAATGTGTCCAAACTTTACTATGTTTTCTGTCACTCATTTTTCTCACTGTTCCAGCGTGTAGCCTCTATGTAAAGCACAACTTCCTCTGGTTCTTTCCCACTTTGCAGGCGCCTCTCACTCTCTCTTTTTTGTGTATTCACTGTGCGTGTGTCTGTGGCCCCTACCTTCCTGCTCAGTGTAGACACACAGATGCTGCCACACATCTTTAACAATCATGTGCAGCTTCGACAATAAATAAATAAATAAGGGCTCACAATCAGGAGCCGGCTCCCATCGTTCACTTCAAAGCGCCGATTCTTAGAGGTGGGCCGTTCGTGACAGACCCATCACTAAACAGTGCCATAATAATAGCCTTAATAATAATTAGTCTTATAAAGTGCTTTTCAAGGTACCCAAAGACACTTTTACAGTTTCAAGCACCATTCATTCACACCTCAATCATACTTGGTGGTGGTAAGTTACTAATGTAGCCACAGCTGCCCTGGGGCAGTCTGACAATTCACACCTACAGCCCCTCCAACCACATTCACACTTAGGCAATGTGGGTTAAGTGTCTTGCCCAGGGACACAATGACAGGATGCACTCAGACAGGGACTTGAACCAGCAATCCTCCAGTTGGGAGGTGAGCACCTACCCATTGCGCCACTGCCAAACCGAGTCAAACAGGTGAATGGTTATTTCCTCAAGATGTTACACAAACAAAAAAACTCAAGCTCAGGATATGAGTTGATGCTCAAGTCTATCTGTACTAAATGTTACAGGAAAAAGACGATCTTCTGATCAGAGTCAAACATCCCATAACTACAATATCTCGGGTTTGCAAGCCTTTCATAGCCTTATCTCTCTCACCGACTTCCTGTGTCTGTGTCAGGTCTGTTCTCACACTTAATGCATTAAATGTTTAAAGCTGCATGAATGTGAGACAGCTTTGTATTCAGTTCTATTTTACAGCAGGTTTTGTTTCCAGGAAATCTTCATACAGAAAGTTATAGAAAAATATGATTTTTTTTCTTTATAGTTTTTTAAATGTTGGTTTTTGAAGGCCAAACTGCTCTATACTTATCTTTACTGTTCACATTAAAGAGCTATGATGTCTTTGCTCCACAGAACTTACACAGAATTGAATATCATCAAGTGCTACAACAAGCTAACACTGTGGCTGCAATTTAATTCAGTTCAATTCAATTTTATTTGAATAGTGCCGAATCACAAAAAACAGTTGCCTCAAGGCGCTTTGTATTGTAGCTAAAGACCCTACAATAATACAGAGGAAACCCAAGAGTCAAAACAACCATACCAAGCTTTATTTATCAAGCACTTTAAAAGAGCCATGGCAAATACAAAGTGCTGTACACCAAATGAGTAAAAACATTAAGAGGAAAAAAAAGCAATTAATTAAAAATAAATAAATAAAAAACTGCAATACATTAAAACAGGTAAGATCAATATCTCATGCTGGGTTGAAGGCCAGAGACTATAAATGAGTTTAAAGATGAGTTTTAAAAATAGACAGTGTAGGCAACTGTCTAACGTGCAAAGGCAATTTATTCCACAACTTAAGGGCAACAATGGAAAAAGCTCTGTCCCCTCTAAGCTTCCACTTAGATCTCTGTATGCGTAAGAGCATCTGATCAGATGACCCGAGATCTCGGATGGGAGTGTAGGGACAGAGCAGTTCAGAAAGGTAAGGTGGAGCAAGGCCCTTTAAGGATTTAAAAACAAATACAAGGATCTTAAATGGATTCTGAAGTGCGCCGGCAGCCAGTGGAGTGAAGCCAGGACAGGTGTAATATCCTATCTTTTAAGTATTCCAGTCAGAAGACGTGCAGCGGCATTTTGAACCAACTGGAGACGTAAAAGAGAAGACTGGCTGACTCGAACAGTGCGTTACAGTAATCAAGCCGAGATGTAATAAAGGCATGTATCACTGTTTCTAGATGCTGTCTAGAAAGGATAGGTTTTACCTTCATGAATCGCCTTAAGAAAAAGACGCTAGACTTCACTACTGCACCAATTGGACTATCCAATTTAAAGTCACTGTCATTATAAAGCCCATATTTGTAATTATGGGCTGAACATATGAAGTCAAAGGGCCCAAATAAACCTGGGGGGGGGAAGCTCACAAGAGCTGCAGGGTCCAAGCACCAACACTTCAGTCTTTTTTTTGTTAAAATGTAGAAAATTTAGGGCCATCCAAGTTTTAATAACATCAAGACTCCCTATGAGCAAGCACTTGGCAACAGTGGGAAGGAAAAACTCCCTTTTAAAGGAGACTAGGCCTATAGCAGCATAACTAAGGGATGGTTCAGGGTCACCTGATCAGGCCCTAACTATAAGCTTGATCATAAAGGAAAGTTTTAAGCCTAATCTTAAAAATAGAGAGGGTGTCTGCAATCATAGATACTGATTATAAACTTCAATGATTCAAAGTACTTTATTGATGGCATATTTTCAGATTTGGACTTGATACGTTTGTAATACATTCACTGGAAGCATCATTCACTGGCAGACGTCAAAGAACACAGGAAGTGCATGTCTCTGTTTCCAGCTTATGAATGATTTGTGGAATTTTCAGGGCATAATGAATACATTTAAAAATCTGAAAACACATAAAAGCTGATCATCAAGTCTATTAGAGTGAGATCACCAAACTCACAGCAGATGACTGAGAGTCACTCTGTGGGGCTCTGCAAATACAGAGCAAGATGCAGACATTTCACACTCCAACCTCAGAGTTTTATCCCTGACAGTTTGTTTGAGCTCCACTTCCACATGTTGCTAACACACTTCTCATTAAAAGTGTGTATGTGTGTGTGTGTGTTTGTCCTTTTATGCTATTTCTTGGGCTGCTTCCTCCTCAGCATGGACTTCGTAAAATCTGAAAACATCCATCTCATTGTTCTCCTTTTTGGCTGATTTCTGCCTTTTGGCGACCTGGAGAGACGATACACAATCCATGTTACTGTTCAACCCAGTGTCACAGCAGAGTGTGTAATAGAGCCGCCTATACACTGTGTGCACGCTTTGGCTCTTGTAGGTGTGAAATGTTCACACATGCTGAATTTGCAGGAAGTTGCAGTAACATCTAGCATGTTGGCTTGAAATAAAATAGCACACCCTGGTGGTACTGTAAGTTACTGCAATCAACCTTAAGCGTGACATCCACGCAATTCCCTGGAGTGGATAATCGACCCTAGTACACACTCAGCTACTACTCAGTTTAACACATGCATTTATTTACTTTGATGTACCTTAAAGTAGAAATGAAGGGCGATGTTCTCCAAGAGCAGAATCAGTGGCAGGAAAACGTATCTCAGGACTGGAATTTTTGAATCTGTGGACAGAGATCTGTATCATCAGTTACCACGAAACAAACACCGCTGGTTTAAAGTTTTAAAAAAAACTTATATGAAAAACCTCCTGATAAATCATGAACGGATTATGAAGCTATGGACTCCCAGTCAATGATATGTAAAAGCCTCAATGAAAACATCATGGAGGTCAAGGAGAGGTGGGAAGGAAATTTTCTAAAGGACTCAGGAAAAGAGAAGAGCGGTGGCTGAGATTCTGAACAACCATACATTAGTCTACTTAACAGTGTGATACTGGATTTCCCCAGTGTTTAAGCTACAATATGCAGAAAAGATACAGAAAAGACTACAAAATGCAGATCTTACTTTACCACAACTTGTTCTGACCTTCCTGTTTTATGTAGGTCTCTTTGTTGGATTTACTAAAATGACAAGGTTTCAGTTTTGTGACTGAAAGTTGATTTTTTGAATTGTGCAAACATAATTTTGAGTTTGCAGCACACACGTGATCGACACTTTCTGTGGGTGGGTCAAAGAGCACAGTTTCAAAACTTTGGCTCTGTCCTCCATAACTCAGTCCTCACTCTGTTTATGTAGCTCTATGTGTTTCAAAGGACATTGAGAAAACAATAGGAAAATGAACTACAGTGAAATATCTTGCCCCCCATTTAAAATTAATCAGCTAAGGACTTTCTTTAAAACATGTTGAAGATCACTCAGTACCTTCATGCAGTTGTGTTCACTGTGTAGTTCTGTTTTACTTGGGTGAAGTGTCTGTTCGACAGAGGGCGCTGTGGGCACAAGGAACCTGACTGGATTAGCAGAACAAGATGCTCTGTAGCCGACGTCAGTGTAAACCATGCCGATTACTGTCGTAAGCACCTGTGTTGTAAGCTGTCCTGTTCTGTGTTTCACAGGTGAGGTATCCAGTAATCTCAGTAAAGATGATAGGGACTGAGAATAACCCGACATGTAAAGCCTTAGACTGACTGTGCTAGAGAATATCTGTGAAATGATTGTGAGATTTTGGGATGTTACCGAGTGTGCATGCTAACGTCGCTAATGCTAATGCTCACGGCGCGAATGCCAATCACACGAACTAGACTGAAAGTGAGTGAGGACATGTGTGATGAGACAGAGTCGGGACCGAGACAAGAGACAGTGATGAATGTTTAAATAAGTCATGTGGATTTACATGGAGAGAAATGTTGTATATTGTTATCTGTGCATGATTGGGGGAGGCTGAGGGCAACTACGAGCCGTAGTACAGCCCGCGTTTGTAGCGGTTTTGACCAATCATAGGCCAGAGAGAAAGGACGCCGATTCCTGCATACCAACCAAGACAGGAGCACAGAAAGAGAATTCTCAGTATATGTTGATGTTTTGAAAATAAGAGTTTGTATTTAATACTGTTCGAGATACTGTTGTTACAAAGAAACAAATGGGTTAAGCAGAAGAGATGATAAATGTGAAGAAGGGGATTTTCATTTAATAATTTTGTATCTGTAATTTGACTGTTTTCTTACAAGTGTGTTACCCAGAGAATAGACCACTGTCATTCTTAAAGGTGTAACATTTACAGATGAGCCCACTTATTGCTCCTCAATAATACTTTATTGGTTTATTAATTTTCATGAAACAGAGTAGAAATGAACTGAACTGAGCTCTATTTTCCTTAGCAGCAGTGAATGTTGCAGCGGACTTTAAAAAAATGGGCGTGGCACAGTAACATAATAACAGGGACAGCTGATGAGCTGATGGTAAATAATGTTGGTGTTTTTCTAGAGATGGTACAGCTCAGCTGTTCCACACAGATTTCAGGCTTACACGGTGGAACAGTTTACGATAATGCAGCTCTCCTCTGGATAAATCCTCCACCTGGGTCTTTATTCCCAGAAGCATTTAAGACAGCGATTTCTGTCAGGAGAGTTATCCATTTAATCCCAAGCAGTTATTTTCTTTCATCCTCATTGATCTGAATTACTTTGCTGTTCCCAGAGAGAAATCATGTGTAAAACATGAGCTTCCTCTGTAATATTGGGTTAGTAGGGCTGCCACTCTCTCTGTCTCTCTCAGCTGTGTGTTTAAGCATCTGTTGTTGAAAATTCAGGATTTACATGATCTGTTCCTCTTTGTCATTTTTGTTGATCATTTTCATCAATGACCGGATGATTTATTGGATGCATTTCCTGCTCTCCTTTCATAAAGCATGTAGCCAGTATATCCTATGCTAAACGAGGCAATAAAGGAAGCACTGAAGGTCCTTTCCTCAGTATTTGGAGAATTGGAAGTTACTTCTGGGTCAAGTCTCTCAGTTAAGAACCTCGCTAAGCAAAAATGTACAGTTGGAACACATCCTTAGATCTCTGAGGCGCTCCAGAAACACATGCTTTAGGAGGCGTGGCTCCATCTGATCAGTATGGTGGCCACATTGTGACATTGTCAGGCTGAAAATAATGGACTAACTTTACTGCATTACTGAAGTGATGTTTAACAACGTCCATTTCAATGTGTTGCTGTCAGACTAGTGGTTTATGTGTCATTCAGTTACTGCTCACAGCAAATGTTGAGTTCTGCAGTCTACTTACATATAACGAAGACATAAATCCAATTTGCCTCAGGAGAAGTGAATTTCCCTGATGACAGAGTGATCTCATACACACAGCTGTAGTAGCCCTGATGTCCAAAGTCAGCTACAGGGAAACTAAAGGAGGCTGAGTTGTTGACAGAAGGCTCTGTGTATTTTCTTTTGGAGTCATAGAAGATGAGGGTGAAAACACCTCCAGAATATTGGTGGTTATTTGTGCAGGTGAAGGTGAAGTTGTAACCCTTGATGATCTCTGCACCTTCAGGAACCCAGACCACTCCTCCATTTGGAGATGTCAGGGAGAAGTTGGGCCACTGCAGTGACACTGGGTACAAAATGAACAACAAATAAAGAAGATACACTGAAAAACAGACATCACTTGGTGGCAGAAAAAACTTTTTCACTGCTTAATATGATATGAAGACACTTTCAGTCTGTGCAGGTGGCTCTGAAGGAAAAAGATGGAGTCTATTTAGCACTCTTGTTCATATACAACCAACCACAGGGGTGAACAGATGTTTGTGGGGTTGGTTCAGGCAGGTGCAGTGCAGCAGGTGCACACCTCATGCCATGCTGGCATCAGCATGCAGAATAGATGTTTGGGGTTGTTTTTATGTCACGTGTTCATGAGAAACATGTGTGACATTCACTGTTTTCATCTCAGATTTGTGCCCCATTTACACAACGACGTTTCCTGTGTTGTTGTTTCTGAAAAGTGATGTGCTCATATTGTTGATTTTTTGCCTTAAAGACTGCAAGTAACATTACTTAAAGTGATAAAAATCACTGAATATAAAAAATGCTTTTTTAAATTCATAAACCTACAGATATTATATCTGCATGTCAGGATCTGGCTACTGTAAACACTCATAAAAAAACAGAAAATACATATTCTGGTTTGATGCTTGCACCATAACATGTGGAATTTAACATTTATAATTATCAGAGAAAGTTACATTATTTTGGCTGACTCTCTGTTTCCCAATATTAGTGCATGTGTGAATGAGACACAATAACTTAAAGAACTTTGTGGAAAGGTACTTTATGAAGTTCAGTCCATTCACTTGTATTAGTCTACTGTGCAGATCTGCCACATCCAATATGGTGGACGCACTGACGTGTCCCATTTATAAAAAGTAGTGTTCACTCCGACTAGTGTAAATGGGAGGACGAAACGCTTCAAAACTTAGCCGTTTTCACAGGGCCTTATTTTTTGTTTACTATGTAACATCCCCTCCTACTTCAATAACATGATGCAAGTATATAACCATTTTTGGAGATGTGTTTGTACTTGTTCTTAGCAAGTGTCTATCAAAGCTCACTGAGCTCAGACCCCAGTCAGACACAAAAGGCAAACGCCTGCGTAGATGGGTGTTTTCATGGTTTGCAGTGAATATAATCACATGAATATAATTAAGATGTGTTTGTTCACTTAGTGTTCATTTTGATTTATTGGCTGCAGTGTGTATTGGCATGCAGTGAAGTTTGGCTCCTGCCCTCTAAGAGCTGACTGTGGAGCGACTGCTGAGTGTTGCTGTTATTAACTGACTGATAAACTGTTGAAATAAAGACTTTACTTCTTATCTTCATGGATGGGATATTTTCATGCTAATAAGCTGTAGTGGCTGTAATAAAAGTCAGCACAGTATTTTCCCAGTCACTTCATCACTGTACTATAAAGAATGGTACAATCCTATTACCAGTAACAGAGAGGGTGGCAGAGTCACTTCTGGAGACGCTGGACTCGTGTGAATATTGACACTCGTACGATCCATCCTTGTCAAAATCTACTCTGAGGATCTTGAATGTAGCAGAGTTGGTAGTTGATGTTTTTGTCTGACTGAATGAGCCTGAAATGTGCTTCAGAGTGAATTCTCCACGTAGAAACTGTTTGGTTTGAGCTGATATTGAACAGGTGATGCTGGCATTATCTCTCCACTCAACTTTACCAGCATTATTCATGGAGATTCTGGGCTTTGGGAGGATCACTGAGAAAACAGCAAACAGTCACTGAGAGGGTGCAATTAACCATAAACACAATAATTTTTCCTCATTATATTAATAATTGTCATTATTTAAAAAAACCCCACTGCTTCTCACCTGAACAGGTGACACCAGCATCCTTACTGTGTGTGCAGTCGTGTGTCCCAAATCCTCTCTGCTTACACTCAGTCAGAGATCTCTCACTTCCTGAACAGTCCACATCATCAAGCCAGATTTCTCCACTTCCCTGACCAAATTGGGCCGCTACAGCAGCACTCTTTGCTGATCCACAGCCCAACTCTCTGCAAACCACCTCAGCATCATTTAAGTCCCAGCCATCATCACAGACTGTTCCCCAAGTGTTGTTGTAAAAGATTTCCACTCTTCCAGAACACAAAGTGCTTCCAGATAATCTGACTGGCATACCTAGGCACAGTAAGCATAAAAAAACAATAACACAGAACATTTTTGATGGGATGAGTGTTATTATCATAAAAACATACTAAAGGAACAGTTTTATTTATATTCTTTATGCTAAGTTCGACATTTCATTGTTGAATGCTGTTATAAGATGTTTCAATCAGATAAAATCTTTTTGTTTTGATTGTTCTCACTCACTCTGCTTTCCTGCAGCAGTCTGTTTGCCAGGCTGTGTGGATTTAATGACAAGAAAAACACACACAAATATACAGAAAACAAATATTTTCACTCTGCGAGTTTTGATAACACTTGTAGTGTAACAGAGGTCTATTATGAGTCAGACCGAGGATGATGAATTCAAAATGCTCATATTTGAAATTAAAGAAAAAAAGAAAACTTCGAACTGAAACAACTTGGTAACAAACCAAATGAATTTGTTATGAAAGTTGGAGTGCTAAATCTTAATGCTGTTAAATGAAAAGTTTTAACGCTTTGTGAAGGAAGTTTGTTTGCCAAACAAAAAAGTGGAAAATACAGCCTTTCTTTCTGCTTCACCAACATGGCACAGTTTACAGTGTACAGGTTCTTAAAGGTCATAAACAATAAACAACTCAAGACTTGATTTTAAAACTATGAAAAATATTGTAATGTTTCTCACCTGAACAGACGACACCAGCGTCTTTTTGGTGTGTACAGTTGTGGGTCCCCAATCCTCCGTGCTGACACTCAGTCAGAGAACCTTCACCTCCTGAACAGTCCACATCATCAAGCCAGATTGGTCCACTTCCTTCACCAAAGTGAGCTGACTGAGTGGCATTCAGTGGCGGTCCACAGTGTAACTGTGCTGCAGACCACCTCAGCATCATTTAAGTCCCAGCCATCATCACAAACTGTTCCCCAGCTGTTCCTCTGATAGATTTCAACTCTTCCAGAGCACAGAGTTGACTGAGGCCCAGCTAATCTGATTTCTAAACACCAAACACAGAAAACAAATATCTGAGTATGACTGTAATGTTTAGTGCTGTTTAATGAAGGCAACTATTTCAACATTTGTGTCAGATACATCTGTCCAACAAAATTCAGTAATTTCCTGTTCAACAAGAAAGTAATGACAATAGCTACACAATAACTACGCAGGGAGGACACAGTTTAAGAACACTGTATGCTTTAGATCAGTACAATAAAACTGAGGCCTGTGTATTCACTCCCTTAGATGCTCAGGGCCTCACTCTTAGCTCCTGCTAAACCCACTCTAATCTATATTTAGAAGCTTCACTTTTAACATAACACTGTATCACCTTTTTAATAAAGTTCAAGTTTCCAGGATAGTGTGCCCTGAAATTTGGGTTTGAAGACCCGCCTGTGCTTTTTTAATGTGAATAAAGCGAGGGAATAAATTTTGTATACTTAGATAAAACTGCCCTAAGGAGTTTTTTTTTATAGTGGGAGTTTTAACAGCTGTCAGTGGGAGTGTTTTTAGGGTGGTAGTCTCATGTGGAACTAAGTGGAGCCCAAAGGTGGTCTGCATCGGGCTCATGGGGACAACACTTTATTTGAATTAGGAAGGGACAAAGGGCAGTAGGCAGTTACTGACTTTAAAATTATAAAATAAGCTGCTTGCTCTTTGTCTGACACTTTACGTTTACTTGTTGCCCTTCCCTTTCCTGTCCTCTCCTTCTTCTCCTCCTGTTTCTGTGTTGTTCTGTCTCTCTGTTTCTCTCTTTCTTCTCTCTTCTTCTCTCCTTCTGTCTGTGTGTGTGTGTGTGTGTGTGTGTATATCCTACCCTTAGTGCTGTTACTGTCTGTGTTTTGTGTAACCAATATGTCGAGTAAAGCCTGCACCAGAACCTGCTCATCCCAGTAGTTGAAAACTTTGGTACATGGGGACCCCTAAAAATACAACCTAAAGTGGCAATGATTGACAGGTGTCCTTTTACAGCCTCTGCTAGGCCTCATCAACTACTTCAAGTCATTAACCCCTCCAGTCATCGGTTATGCATTTGTGTACATCACTTTCTGTAGTTATATACTGTAATGTTCATGTTCTGTGGCGTGAAGATTATTTTTTTCCACCAAAATTATACTGTACTCAAAATTATGTCATGTATATTAAAATGTGTTTCAAACTATTTCACCTTCAATCAGGGACTTTAGAAAAAAAATGTTTTTGGCATGTGTCAGCTGTAGGGCTGCCACTAAAGTATATTTTGGTAGTTGACTAATCTGTAAATTATTTTTTCGATTCATCGTTTAGTCAACAATTATTTCAATCTTACCTCACCTGTTCGAGCCTGCCCACCTGTTAATATCACCTTGTTGTCTCTTCTCATAGTTTAAAATGACCCATAAAAATATGAGTTTGAAACTAATCAAATGTATTTTTAACATTAATGTGACCATCACAAGATCAAACAATGCATGTTATGGGTGGATGATGTACACATGAAGGCTAGACCATCCATCCACTCACTTCCAGCCTTCATGGTCTTCGTGGGCTTTGAAGGATGGAGCCCCTGAATTTGGACACAGCTATGGATTTATGTGCTGCTACTTTATATGAACCGAATGTTGATGACCCCTCCGTTTCGCCTTCTTCAATTAACTGTATGAAATGAAATAAACGAAATAAACCTTTATTGTCATTGCACATTGTACTTGTACATTTGCACAATGAAATTGGGTTACAGCCCCCCCCCCCCCCGCAATTAAAAGAAAAGAGTATGTAAACATTAACGAATTTAAAAGAGCAATAAATAATTTAAAAGAGCATAAACATAAATTAACTATAAAATATCCTGTATACAGATGTACAACTGCAGCATCAGTTATGTATGACCACTCTGATACTTCTTTATAATAGGAACCTGGTATTTAATCCAGAAAAAGATGGGCTCAGTACAGCAGTGAGTCAAAGGAACTGCAGACATTCATTAACAATACAATACAAATCACCCCACCCTCAGGGATTACACCTTTCACCAGTACAGCAATCACACTCTCGCTTACACAACTTTTTAGTTAGCAGCTCCGTTATGATGGATATCACAGACACTCATCTTATTACTTTCAGTGATTGTACACCAGTATCTGTCTCTCTGACACAGAAAAGAGTCACATCACCAATTAGGATCTGGAGGTTTAATACATCATTAGTTAAAGAACAAGATCCATTCATCTATCCATCCATTTTCTTCTGCTTAACAAGATTTTATTAATTATTTCAAATAAAGAGTGGGAAACATATTTCACAATGATATTCCTGCCAGGAATATCACTGTGTGTTCTTTGGGAAGCAGGAAAGGCAGTAAAGTGGGGCAAGATAATATCTTACTGCTCACATCAGAAGAAAAACAAAAAATGTAATCATCAGAAGCTGCCTCTGCTGCATCATCACAAGAACATATAATTAGCAACCTGAGAAAACTGAAACTGGAATTGAATGAAATATTTGACAAGTGCAGAGACTGCATCTGGAGAACTTGGAACATGGAAACAAATCCTTGCTGACCAGTTAAAGCTAAACAAAAAATAATCCTATTTATTCAATTGAGGATTCAACTGGGAACATTACTCACAACCCATAACAAATAAATAAATCTGTTGAAGATGCTTATTAAGCTTTATGTCAGAGATGAGTCCATCTGCCATTGAAGAATTTCTTATAAATCTACAAAAGCTAAATGATGAACAGGCTGTGGCTCTGGATTCACCTCTTTCAGTGTGTGAATTCCATAAAGCCGTAGAGCGTCTTCCAAGTAATACAGCCCTAGGTTCGGATCGTTTTCCAGTAAAGTTCTACAAAGAACTTTGGTCTGAGCTAGCACCCACTTTTTTCACAATGGTGACCCAAATTGAGAAAGACCACACACCGTCTCCAAATGTAAACTCAGCCAGCATTAGCCTGTTTCTTAAACCAAGCAAAGTCCCTACACTCCCATCCAGCTACCGTCCAATTTCAGTAATAAATGTAGACCTTAAAACCATTTTCAATGTGTGGCACACCCAAAATGTATGGCCACTTTTGCGTTAATCTTTCCATTTAATTTTTTTCATTTGCTTATTTGCTGTTTTCAGACACCATGACGACATAATATAATTTTCCCCACTGCTTCTAGTGGTACGTAAACGACCGTATCCGACTCAGGCAAACGCGAATGCGCTGCCCCGTAAGCTGTCGAAAGCTGTCGTGTACTAGCGGCGCCCGCGTCAGTATAAGGGGTCGAAAATCATTCTTTTCGTGCAGTGATGGACAGAAGTACAGCAAAGTGGAGCAACACCACGGGTGGAACTTTTATTTTCAAGGCAGATGCCTCCCAGTTGCTTCAGGGGGTAGACCTCCACCTACTGCTCAGATGCAGTCTGGAGGGCCAGCTGAGTGCACTCTTCATTGCTATTTGCAGGTTAGTACTTGGTAAAAAAAATACTACCACTTCCCGTCTTGTGGAGGAAAATTTTATCTGTAAGTTTGTAAGGGTTCATAATTTTACACTTCTGAGCGGCTGCTTGGGGGACATGATTGCAAATTCAAGTGGCAGAAAGGAGCTTCATCTCAAGGGTGACTGGCCTCTCTCAGAGCTGCTGCTCCTCCACATCAAAAGGAGCCAGTCGAGGTGGTTCAGGGCATCATGCAGCCCGTTTGTTAGATCTAGTAAAACTTTAAATAAAATCAAGTAAGATGGTACTCAGAGATGATGATCCAACCTCAGTCTCTTTAATCTTAACTTTATTCACATTTGTTATCAGCAAAAAGAATTTTCTAAAATCTATTTTTCTTTCATGATCTCCATATTTTACTCAGGATTCTATATTTTTCCATGTCAATCATATTCAGTTCTTTAGGATAAATAACATTGGTTGTTTATTTTTATATTTTTGCTTTTTGATCTTTTTCAGTGTAGGTATACACCTGTATTGTATCATAGCCTCCTGCTATTATCATATTCCTGTTTAGGATTTTCTTTTTCCAACATTATTTTTTTAAAATCACTTTTCAAATATCACATGAATATCAGAATTAGGTTCATATGCAACCAATCAAAATACATTTTCTAAATATTCACTGGATCTGTGGGCTAACATCCTGAACCTTTCCTTTAATTTTTAAAGCAAAAGAAGAATTTAACATGCTCACACCGAGAATAGAAAAATGAGTGGAAGATGAGAAAATAAATACAGAATAAACTTGATCAATGTAATTACATCAGTATAAAACATTGCATGTGTCACAAGTACAAAAATGGAAATATGATTTCATGTTATTTCCGATAAGGAGTATAAAAATTAATTTTTTTCCCCCATGTTTCTGCTAAATTGGCAGTATTATTCTTTGCACATGTAAAGCTGACCGGTCAGATCTCATGGATTTAACATTTTCAGAAATGGATGGGAGGGCAGGACCCTTTGTTTCAGTACAAAGAACCCCTCAGCTGAATGTTGCTTTATGCAATCTCTTCATCCCATACAGCAAACTACTCTTAACATAAAGACCCAGTTACCTTTCTTTTATTCTCAGTGAGATTAACAAGTAGCAAGGGAGACTCTCTCCTCAAATAGTGATATTATTTTCATTCATTTGATGCTGTTGGATCATGAACTCAGATACTACTTACAGGAAATGTTTGCATGTGAGACTGAGTGAATGAAACAACTGAGGCTGACCTCAGGCAGGTGAAGGGCATGCAGAACAGAATGAGACTGTCGAAAAGAAAATATTACTCATCATGTTGCCTGCTGCCACGTCAACAATAAACTGATCTGTTCTGCTCAATGTGGATACAGTAAATGACAGAAAACTTTCAGGAACTTCAACTAAACACTGACTGTCAGAACAATCTCGGTTAGCATACCGAGAGAGAAAAATAATGAAATTTTATAAAACGCATCTCAGCCGATGGCCAAATAGAAGAAGTTTCCAGCCATGATAACACCTGCAGCTACAGCCTGCAGGAACTGTTGGATACAAAACTGATGTAACTGATGTGTGCTCATAAATTGTTCTTCTATATCTAGAATTCAGATTTTCTACACATCCCAACAGCAGTTAGACTGTATAATGCATCATGATGTCATGATCCACTTTACTCTACCATCACTGATGCACACAGTGTATCTTCACATATGGTATATATACAGTACATCTTCATTATCTAAATTCCCACCCATAATGCATTCTGTGTATGCTGTGTAGTAATTGCAAATTACAGGCTACAATTGTGTATAGTGTTTTCTATTTTATTCTATTTTATTTTTATTTCATTCTTAACTGTACTTGAGGTGCTGTAATGTGCAAATTTCCCCGAAGTGGTATCATTAAAGTTTATCTTATCTTATGTTATCTTATCTTATCTTACACAGCAGGTATTTTGTTTTTCTTAAGCTTGTACATGTACAACTTATCTATACAGTATGTAGTTTTTAAAAATTTTTTATGGTCAGCCAGATGGAATAAAAATGATTTAGTGTTCTTACCCGTTCTGTGATCCCCAACAGTTAGAAAGCCAAAGTGAAGGTCACTCCTTCATACTTGCTGTTCACTACAGTCGTCTGCAGGCTGCAGGTGTTTGTCCCGTCTGCAGTCTCAAACAGATAGGATGCTGCTTGCTGTTAAACCACATTTACGCAGATTAAGACACTAGATCTTCCGATTGATATTTGTGCTACACTGTTGCAAAATAACTACCTCAGTGTTTGTGAGACATCAAACATTTCCTCACACTGGAAACACTTCAAACTGCACCATGAAAATGTGCAGCTCACTTAGAGCTTCTTCTCCAGAAAGTCTGTCAGGACCATCTGTTCCTCTTTGTCCTCATCTGACGAAGATGAAACAGGAACCTATTTTTCCCCAACCACATTTTCACATGTAAAACATCTGAATGAACCCTCGAAACAAAGGTATTTGCATCATTTTGAAGCATCATCTACAGCAAACAGGATGACCACAGGATGTTTACACAAAAATCTTACTGGACTGTATTAGTGCGGTCGAAAACTCACAATGACATGCTGACACACACCAGAGTTTAGTTTGCAAATGTCTCTCTGTCGTCTTGTGCTGAAGCTGTGGCCTTCACATTGTGTGGTCGTCACACTCAGGCTCTTAGTTCCCCCTCAGTGCTCAGACTTTGTTGCCTGATTGTCCTCCTCAATCACTATTGGATACCTACCTCTGCAAAATCTACCTGGATTCCCCCCTTGCACATTATTTTACTTTATTTAATAAGTTCTTAAGTTTTTTACCTGTTGCTTCCTTCACTTGGCGCTGCTGGTTTAGAGAAGCTTGAAAAAGTTGAAAGGGAGTTTGACAACTTTAAATGTGATTGGATCTTTATGGGTCAAATCCCGGCGCTTTATGATCACATCTTGTAAGTTTCTCTGCTGCAGAATATTCCCAAAAATTATTAGCTAAGGGTAAAATTGCACAGCGATAATATTAATAATATTATCACTATTTCACATGAATATTAATATACTCAAAATACAAAACTTCTCTTGCCAAGACTAATGCAAAGAAATCCAAAGGCTCACAGCTGAATTTGGATCAGCAGAGATAAAGAGTTATCTCTGTGGGTGCTGCACACGCAAAGGAAGTGCACATTTCACACTCCAACCTTAAGAGTTTTTAATCATTGACAGTTTTTTTCCTGCCTTAGTGATATTTGTTGGTGACAGCTTAAAAAAACAGCTTGATCAAATGTCTGATTAAATGTTGCATCCTGCTCATGTCTATATTTGTGAAACCACAGCTCTGCTGGGACAAACACTGCATCAAAAAGCCAAATGTACAATCAGAAATACTTTATTGATCCCAGGGTGTTGCAGTTCTTATATAGCCCTTTTCTACTTTTATACGACACGTTTGCATTTACCCATTCACATCCATTTATACAAGCACTTCCTTCTACAGCTAAGTGCTTACTATCTAACATTCACACACATTCATTCTTCAACTCGGGCAACTCAGGTTTTAGTATCTTGCCCAAGGATGCTTTGGCATGCAGACCCTCTCTACCTCCTGCGCCACAGCCACCTTTAGCTGACTACAGTGAAATGCAATTAATACATGTTCGCCCATCCATGCTTGGTACTCATGAGCTTAACAGAGAGACAATTTCACAAGACAAAATAGACTAAAATATCTAACCTATGCTGTGGCAGGAAACCAGAGTACCACTAAAAAACCCAGAGATCATGCGCTGTTCACTGTACAGACCTCAGTGGTGTTATTCACAATTTAAATATTAATGCTCACCAACTTATTGGTTTGCATGCAGCTACTGCTCATAACATGTTGGATTTGAATTCTACAGTAATGATGACAAACTAATGATAACATGAAGCTAAACAAGTGATGCTGGACAGCAGTAATTTGCCTAAAGAGTGTCAGTGGTGTCTGACACACTCACAGAAATCAGTATTTTCTTTGATTTCTTTCCTGTGCAGATGGTTTTGGAATGAAAACACTGCATGTGTACCACCAGAACTTTTTATCCACAAGGACAGAGTCAACGACAGGGCTAATCAAACCTGCCAGGGCGGGCCCCACTGACCTACTCCAGCCTAATGTGACCAGATCCCAACAAAGAGGATTTTTGTGGGGGACATGTTACTGATGGTGAGAGGTGGTTGGAAATGTTCATATATCTAGCTTAAAAAATAAACTCACACAAACGACACAGGTTACAAGTTCGTGAAAGACAAATATGGAGTATTTTACTGGAATCCAGTTTCCCCAACTTCTTAGGAGCTTAAAAGAATGTAAAAGATGCTTTTGGTCTTTGTACATTTGTGGATTCCACTTTTCTATTGCAATAAATGTTAAACCTAATAAGTGCTATTTTAGCTGCTGTTCTGTCTGGCAATCATCTTTGGGGTTCAGCAGGGATGCATTTATGGATCACATCTTTCTGAGCTATATTATCTTTGTAAACTGGAGCCAATCAAAATGTGACATTGTCTTAATATGTGGGGCAGCTTGTTAAGGGATAAAAATGCTGTGCAGTCCTAAGTCAACCTGCTGCAGCTGCAGACAACATTTAACTCAATAAATCAGTGAATAAATGAAGTAGAAATCGCTTTTTTTTTTTTTTATGAAAAAATAATTTTTGAAAGCAAAAACAAAGTGGCAAACACAAAACTCAAGAACTGGATGTGAGTTGACCCTTGATACCCTCAACTGTACCTGTAACGTCATGTTATTGGAAAAACATCTCAGGTTTATTAGCCTTTCATAGCCTTATCTATCTCACTTGATGCATTAAATGTTTTAAGCTGCATGAATGTGAGACAGCTTTATATTCAGTTCTATTTTACAGCAGGTTTTGTTTCCAGAAAATCTTCAATTAGAAAGTTATAGAAAAATATGTGATTTTTTTTTCTTTATAGTTTTTTTAATGTTGGTTTTTGAAGGCCAAACTGCTCTATACTTATCTTTACTGTTCACATTAAAGCGCTATAATGTCTTTGGTCTACAGAACATATACAGAATCTAATATCATCATGTGCTACATACAAGCCAACACTGTGGCTGCAATCATAGATGCTGATTATAAACTTCAATGATTCAAAGTACTTTATTGATGGCATATTTTCAGATTTGGACTTCATACGTTTGTAATACATTCACTGGAAGCATCATTCACTGGCAGACTTCAAATAACACAGGAAGTGCATGTCTCTGTTTCCAGCTTATGAATGATTTGTGGAATTTTCAGGGCATAATGAATACATTTAAAAATCATAAAACACATAAAAGCTGATCATCAAGTCTGTTAGAGTGAGATCACCAAACTCACAGCAGATGACTGAGAGTCACTCTGTGGGGCTCTGCAAATACAGAGCAACATGCAGACATTTCACACTCCAACCTCAGAGTTTTATCCCTGACAGTTTGTTTGAGCTCCACTTCCACATGTTGCTAACACACCTCTCAATAAAAGTGTTGAAATCCACCCTCATGAAATGATGCAATCTTATTCATACATATATTTATGAAAGTAACTGCTCTCTCAAGACAAACAATATTTCTAACAGCAATTTTATGCACTTACAATGTAAAAAAGCAACCCGCATGTGCATATTTCTGTTTATCATATAACAAGTCTATGAACAGACAATTCTAATTATCAATTCAATTCAATTAAGGAGAAAAGCAGAAATTAAAATGTAAAAAATAAAATAGCAAACAAGAGAAAACCAGGACGATGGTTATACATGACTCCAAAAGAGACAAAGTTAATTTCTCAGGCTTCAGATGTGTCTGCTGCGTTGGTCCTGCGACAGGCTGGCGACCTGTACAGGTCATTGTTCTCCTTTTTGGCTAATTTTATTTCTTTTGCCGACCTGGAGAGACGATACACAATCCATGTTACTGTTCAACCCAGTGTCACAGCAAAATGTGTAATAGAGCTACTTATACACTGTGTGCATTGCACACTTTGCCTCTTGTAGGTGTGAAATGTACATGCTTGCTGAATTTGCAGGAAGATGCAGTACCAGCAGGGTGTGATATTTAATTTACAGCCAACTGCTTTCCACCTCCTTGCTGTTTATTATGAGCCATTTAAAAAGTACATTACAAATATTGTTTAACAACAACAAAATGCAACGTGATAACTGTATAGAGGCCAAATTTACATACATATCAGCCATCTAGCTTGTTGGCTTTAAATAAAATAGCACACCCTGGTGGTACTGTAAGTTACTGCAATCAACCTTAAGCGTGACATCCACGCAATTTCCAGGAGTGGATAATCGACCCTAGTACACACTCAGCTACTACTCAGTTTAACACATGCATTTATTTACTTTGATGTACCTTATAATAGAAATGAAGGGCGATGTTCTCCAAGAGCAGAATCAGTGGCAGGAAAATGTATCTCAGGACTGGAATTCTTGAATCTGTGGACAGAGATCTGTATCATCAGTTACCACGAAACAAACACCGCTGGTTTAAAGCTTTAAAACAACTTATATGAAAAACCTCCTGATAAATCATGAACGGATTATGAAGCTATGGACTCAATCAATGATATGCAAAAGCTTCAATGAAAACATCATGGAGGTCAAGGAGAGGTGGGAAGAAAATTTTCTTAAGGACTCAGGAAAAGAGAGTCTGGTCTACTTAACAGTGTGATGCTGGATGTCCCCAGTGTTTAAACTACAATATGCAGAAAAGATACAGAAAAGACTACAAAATGCAGATCTTACTTAGATTGATGCCTGAACGTTGCAGCGGGCTTAAAGAAATGGGCGTGGCACAGTAACATAATAACAGGGACAGCTGATGAGCTGATGGTAAATAATGTTGGTGTTTTTCTAGAGATGGTACAGCTCAGCTGTTCCACACAGGATTTCAGGCTTACATGGTGGAACAGTTTGTAATAATGCAGCTCTCCTCTGGATAACTCCTTCACCTGGGTCTTTATTCCCAGAAGCATTTAGACAGCGATTTCTGTCAGGAGAGCTATCCCTTTAATCCCAAGCATTTATTTTCTTTCATCCTCCCCTCATTGATCTGAATTACTTTGCTGTTCCCAGAGAGAAATCATGTGTAAAACCTGAGCTTACTCTGTAATATTTGGTTAGTAGGGCTGCCACTCTCTCACACTCCCTCATCGGGTCTGCTGCATTTTGAGCCACTACCTACTCTGTGCTGCTCTTAACAGAAATATGCTGGTTATTAATTACATTTTTGTAAATAAATTATAGCACACTGTTAGTAGATCATTCTGCGATTGGAGGATCAATATAAATTGCCCTGCTTAATAAATTGTCCCATAGCCTATAAAGTTAAATCCATCTTATTTTCTTATATTTTCTTGGTAAACAGCAATTCAGAAGCTCATTTCCTCCTTGTTTAGGTTTCCAGTGAAATGAAATTCCCTGCATCCATCCCTTATCCCAGGTGACCTGAAGTAAATAGTACTAACAATAAATTAAGATAACCTTAAAGGCTGCAATACAACAACAGACATTACAAATGCAAACTGAATTATACTGAACTTTAAACACACGTTGATCTATTATTATAGACCATAATGTAATTTAGAAAAGCTTTATGTTTAGAAATGTCTGTTTCTGTAAAGCAACACCAGGACAAGAAGCAGAGTTTCTTCCACCAGTTTGATGTTCAGAGTTCAGCTGTGCGTTTAACTGTCTGTTGTTGAAAATTCAAAATATTTTAACAGGTTATGGCAAAAAATAGAAAATGCAATTTTAATTAACATTTACATGATCTTTACATGATGTCATTTTTGTTGATCATTTTCATCAATGATCGGATGATTTATTGGATGCATTTCCTGCTCTCCTTTCATAAAGCATGTAGCCAGTATATCCTATGCTAAACGAGGCAATAAAGGAAGCACTGAAGGTCCTTTCCTCAGTATTTGGAGAATTGGAAGTTACTTCTGGGTCAAGTCTCTCAGTTAAGAACCTCGCTAAGCAAAATGTACAGTTGGAACGCATCCTTAGATCTCTGAGGCGCTCCAGAAACACATGCTTTAGGAGGCGTGGCTCCATCTGATCAATACGGTGGCCACATTGAAAATAATGGACTAACTTTACTGCATTACTGAAGTGATGTTTAACAACGTCCATTTCAACGTGCAGACTAGTGGTTTTTATGTCATTCAGTTACTGCTCACAGCAAATGTTGAGTTCTGCAGTCTACTTACATATAACGAAGACATAAATCCAATTTGCCTCAGGAGAAGTGAATTTCCCTGATGACAGAGTGATCTCATACACACAGCTGTAGTAGCCCTGATGTCCAAAGTCAGCTACAGGGAAACTAAAGGAGGCTGAGTTGTTGACAGAAGGCTCTGTGTATTTCATTTTGGAGTCATAGAAGATCAGGGTGAAAACACCTCCAGGATATTGGTCCTTATTTGTGCAGGTGAAGGTGAAGTTGTAACCCTTGATGATGCAGTGAGACAGGTACACACCTCATGCCATGCTGGCATCAGCATGCAAAATAGATGTGTTTGGGGTTGTTTTTATATCAAGTGTTTATGAGAAACATGCGTGGTAGTAAGGCCATAACTTTCAGGACTAAGACCGTATGTACATATGTTTTACAGGAATGTACCCTGTAAGTACATTTAAATTCTGTGTGATTTCTAGAAATGATGGCCTTTGTCACAGAAATCAAGCAATACGTAACTGAACGAAGTACACCAAAATG
>JAMQGT020009928.1:0-17176 GCA_024447675.2 Pterophyllum scalare
TGAAAAAGATCTATACCTTTGATGTGAATGAAGCGGTTGAAGAATCGGATGGGTTTGAGGGAAAAGAAGTGGGCCAGATCCTTCATGCCAACTTTAAAAGGGTTCCTGTCGTCAAGCTTCAGGTGGGTGTGAACAGAGAGACGCAGGTCCTTCTCAATCTCCTTACACAGCTTGTCGAGCAGGTGCTACAACACAGGAATGTGAAAATGAATTTAAACAATTAAACGCTTTACAAAAAGGAATGAGAGGAGCACGTTCAGTGAGTGTTCTCACCTCCTTGAACACGTCCATGATCTCCTTGTCGTAGCTTTCCAGCAGCTGATCACATGACTCCATGTGTTTGGAGTGCATCATGGACGGCACACTGTCCCTTAATGCACTGAACATGTACTGTGCAAGCCAATCACAGGAACCATGCAGATGATAGAAGCAGAAAAGTAAAAAAAAAAGAAAAAAGTTTTATCATGTGTATGGTTACAACTCCTACTTTACTCAACAAGTTTGAGCTGAGAAAATAACAAAGAGCACGGTGTCTTGTCAGGGTCATTCTGATTCAGGGTATGATATAATTAACAGCCCTTATTATAAAGGGATTAATGAAAGCAGATGTCCCTATGGCTGGGTGCCAAGGACTTGTTCTCACCATCGTAAGTGTTCATTTATTGGAAGATTTCCTCTACTGCTTTTGATTTATATCACAATGTTTCAAAGCTTCACTGAATTACGTTCATCACAGGTCTGTCTGCTTACGTGTATCCGTGCTGCATCCACAGCGTTGTCGTATACGTCATCTAGATAGATGGGAAACACAGCTCGGTGCCAGTAAAGGAAACTACAGTCACACTGCAGCTTGACCCTGAGGAGCAAAGAAAACTACATTTTAGCATGCATTAATGATCTTAAGGTAGGTGAAAGATAACACTGAATTAGACCATTAATGTGACAATCTGTGCCAAATTTTCCACATTCTTCTAATGAAACCCAACAGGAACTGAGTTGCCAGATGGCTGAAAGCTTCAACAAATAATCAATGAGTCACCTGCCAACATGTGGTTATGTTGACTATTTGGATCAGTGTCTGCATTTTTTGGCTTTAGACTAGTGGAATGACACATTTGTGAGTTCAGAAGGGTGTGTTTCGGAAACTGGTGTCCTTCCAGCATTTTCCTTCCTTTTTTTTCAGGTTTACAATGACAGTGTGACAGATAGTACTGGACCTCTAAAAACAGAATAAAAAAGCCCCACCTTTCACTCAGTTCACTAATCAGATCCAGCTTCTTCAACACAAGCTGCAGTGGAAGCAGCTCCTCATCCTTGAAAGTTTTCTAGAATAAAGATTAGGCAATAACTAAGAATGAACTAAAGTAGGAAGAAGGAAGAAATTTGTGTTTAAAGAAAGTCTCCTCCTGACATACCAGCTGCGTGCCAACACACAGAGCCAGAGACACCACAAGGCGGCGTTCCTTTGTGCTAGGACCACTCAGAGCATTTTCTGCCAGCACTAAAGAGGACAGCACATCCAAGCGCTGCTCACTGTACTTCTTGTCAGAGATCACCCTTTTCTTGAATTAGAGAAAACACAATAATAATGTCAATGCCCTCTTTTGCCATTTTAAAGACAGCAGCCCAGATCTGCATTAAAATCTTCTTTGCTCGTGTTTCAGCACTAAAAAAAAACATTTTATAAAATGCATCTTAAGTTGTTTCTGAGTAATCTTGGAGACAGAAAGAAAAAACAAACAACTATGCAGAAATGGTCACATATCGTCTCCTCTAAAACAAACTCCTCCTGTAATCGGTTTTGGTTTACCTTGGCAACGCTGATAGAATTGAGGGCCTGCGCCTGCAGCTGCTGGGTAATGTGAGAAACAGAGTCTGCTATAACCATAGAGCGCCTGTGAAATGTGTGCTCCACAGCCTGAAAGGAGAGTCACATGACACATATTACTTTCACTGAAACAGCTGTTAAAGAGAGTTGCAACACTCAGAAGAGCACACGCACACCTTAAGTAACTCAACAAGTCGACAGAGAGCTTTGACCGATGTCTTGGTCATGGGCCGCTGCATGGACACGTACATGTTCATGGTCGTCTTGATAATGGTACTGATGGTGTAAGCATACAGAATACCCTGTAAATTAAACACATCACTTTTGTAAGTGTTAGGTCATATGTGAATGTAAAGGTTCACACTATTTTATGAAATGAAACAAAAAGAAAAAGGAAGCACATTTAGCTACATGAAAATGATAAATCAATAAAACTATTTCTGCTGTGGGAGGATACTCATCGCAAAAATAAAGTGCACTCAGAGCTGCTACAATATAACGCAGTCACTACTCACCTGTACAAACACATTACACCTGCTGTTAAGGTCTTCTTCCAACTTGTCACTTTTTTGTTCTTTGTACAACATGGACTCCATCTTCATCATCCAAGAGGTTACGAACAGATAGTAGGACTGAACATCCCTGAAGACAAAGAATATGTCAGACACTTTACTTAATATATAATAAATGTGGCTGATTTTTAGCTCTACTTGCTTCGTTAATGTCTGCGCCCTTTGCTGTAGGTATGTGTCTCTCTGCACTCTGATGGCCTGTAGACTCTTCTTATCCATCAGTTTAGCTGCAGCTGGGACCTTAGTGGTGAGGAAAGTGTCGGGAAACCAGATGATGTTTGCAACCAGAGTGACAGCTGGAACCTAAGTGAAAATATGGACACAAACACACAATCAAGATGTTACCACTTGGGCCGGGAAGGAAGAACTGTCACTGACAAAGTAAGAAAATGGGCCAAGTATGGAAACCCACCTTTTTACAGACATCAAGCAGTGCTTTGTAAAGCTTTTTGTCAACACTCCTGAAAATGTGAAAGTGAAGCACAAAGAGACCGCAGACGCCAGCATATTTGTCTCTCTGGTCAATTTCTGAAGGTTCACCTGAAAAAGAGCAAACCAGCCTGACTCTGAAGAACAAAATAAAGGAAAATGGTCTTCTCTAAAAAAAAAACAAAAAAACAAAAAAAAAAAACTGACCAATTTTGGACTCAACATTTGCGAATATGGTGCGAATGTTGAAGGCAAACTCCTCAGCGAAGGCACTGTTTTTGGAAACAGCTACTCCCTCCCCAGGATCATCGAATCTTTGCTCAACACAGGCCTGTTGCACATCATAAGTTTAATGTTCATCATATTACCTTCAGAAAAACCTTATCTGTATAACAACAACATAATAAAGGAACATCACCTGAAGTATCATGCCATCCAGCAGCTGCCCCTCCAGCTTGAGCAAGAGCTTCTCAAAAGGTTTCAGCTTGTCTTCAGGAATGGAAAATTTCCCAGGGTTATGGTGTACAGATTTCAGTAACCTATACAAGCGATAAACAGCAAAAGTGAACAGGACGTTTTGCAAGATGCTAGTGAGACCTTCTACAATGTATGGTTTGGACATGGTAGTACTGACACAAAAAGACAGGAGACCAAGCTGGTAGTGGCAGAATTGAAGATGTTAATATGTTCATTGAGAGTCACCAGCATGGACAGGATTAGAAATGAGTACATAGTAAAGGGTGAGCTGGTTGGACATGTGAGAAAATCCTTTGTTTAATTTCTTCAGAGGAAGAAACTAAACAAAAGATGTTAAACATGGAGCGACCAGGTAAAATGGAAAAAAGGAAAGCTACGGGGATGTAGGGAGAGAAAACATGCAGAGGGTTAGTGTGACAGAAGAGAATGCAATGGACAGGACGAGATGGAGGCAGATGACCAACTGTGGTGACCTCTAATGGGAGCAGCCAAGAGAAGTAGAAAAAAGATATAAGGGATGATCCCAGCTGTCATAAGGCAAGAGGCAGGGTACACCCTGTACAGGTTGCCAGCCTGTCGCAGAGCTAACACAGAGAGACAGCCATTCACACTCACAGTCACACCTATGGGCAATTTAGAATCACCAAGTAACCTAACCCCACTAACTGCATGTCTTTGGACTGTGGGAGGAAACTGGAGTACCTGGGGAAACCCACACAAACACGGGGAGAACATGCAAACGTCATACAGAAAGGCCCAGGCCAAGGTGCATTTGAACCCAAGTCCAACAGTGCTAACCATCACGCCACCGTGCTGCCCCCATATCTTTACACAGAAAATGCAAATTTATATTTTACAGGGTTTCAGTGGGAAGGGAACTAAATTGAAAGCAATGACAGAAACCTTAACACACATGAAAGGAGTTTGGTGGTTTTGGAGAGGCCTGAAATGCGCTTTCATAGCTTTCCATACCTTTCTTGTGCAAAGTGGAACTGTTTCATTACATCTTTTACACTGCACATCATATGTTACAATAACTGTCTGAGTAATAGTGTAATAACCTTTTATACATCTTCCAATGGTCTTTTAGAGTGTTGTGATTTTCCATAATCTCATCAACTGTGAGCAGCACCACTAACAACTCTCCCAGGTGTTCGTATACTATCTGTAAAAGAATAGCAGAGCAGCCACATTATAAATGACTGAATCACAAAAAATAAATATTAAACCCTCACACAATTTGAGAACTCACCTGGAAATGGACACCAGATGACTCAATGATTTTTGTTGCACCCCTGTAATTTAGAAGAAAGATAGTTTTTACATTTTGTCTTGTCATAAGAAAGCAAAACACAGCCTGGGAACCAGCTTATGTTTCATTTAATGTAGCAGTAAATGGTCCCCTTCTAACAGATTTTAGTCCGGCTTACCCATAACATGCCAATCACATCCACTCATCTAATATGAGGCAGGTTGATACAATGACAGCGCAGGGCAGCAGCGTTGAGGCATTTTCATTAATAACCAATATAATATTATATTATGTGTTGTATTGCTGTAATTGGTTGTTGGTCTAACTCAGGCAATACACCTGTTACCTGCCGTGAACAGCTGGTTAACATCGCGCATATCACCGCTGAAACATATGATCAAATGCCCTTTTAAATATAGCCACAAGCGGTGATAATAGGCCCTCACTGGCTGCCGCCCCGGGGCTGGCATTTTATGTTTTTGCCAAATGAAAAAATATTGCAGTGCCTCCATTTCCTGCATTTTGTAGAATACCCATAAGAATACAAAGGGAATTAAGGGCATCGCCATGTTACCATGTTAAAGAAATTAAACACGGTTGTCTTTGGCTTTTTGATCAAGATGATGATCAGAATGTTTCTACCAAATTTCATGCATTTCAAAGAAAGTAAAATATTTTCTCGCCATATCAGATTTCGTTTACACCAGTAGGGGGCGCTACTGCACCTATTGACATGTATCCATAAACATTAATTCAGGCTCATTCAGTGCATGACAGAGCCAAGTTTCAGGCAAATCTGACAAAGATTGCACAGACAATTGAACACAAGAACTGTTTTTTTGACAATGTTGTGGTCTCCAACGGAATAAAATGGGGGTAGTTCTCGTGTTGCCATGGCAACAGTGTGCAAAAGATGACATGGGTGTGATTGACTTTTTTGATCAGGTTCACATAGAGGGGACTAAATCTGAATTTTTGTATTGGAGAAAAGTCAGAATTTCCCACTGGAATAAAATGGAGCCTTTCGGGCTTTACCATTTGAAATTTGAATATGGGTGTCACTGACTTTTTGATCAGGATGATGTCAAGAATCTAGAAAACAGTTTTCATGCATTTCAGAGAAACTAAATTGCTGGACCGCCATACAAATATTTGTTTGCTTCTGTAGGGCGCGCTACTGGACCTACAACCTTGTGTACATAGTTGTGGGTTCAGGCTCGTTCAGTCCATAAGTGATTAAATTTTTAGGCTGATTGGTCAAAGATTGTGCAAAAGATTGCACAAACAATTTAGCGGCGAGACAGAAAGAAAGGCCAAATTCATCAAGTTGCTATGGCAACAATGTTAAATATTCTATAAAACCCCAAATGACTTTTGATGTCCCGTCTGTGTAGATGATCCTGGAAGATTTTTTTGTCAGTAGGTTCAATGCTTTAGGACAAGATGTTTCAAATACTGAGTCTGCAAAAATGCAAACTCAGCAAAGCACGAAATTCAATCCAAGATGGCCGACTTCCTGTTTGTCAAGCGGCAACTCCATAATGTAATTTTTAGTTGGTCTTCATAGGTCTCTGTCTGGTGTGAATTTCGTGGTTCTACGACAGGGGTGGGCAACTCCAGGCCTCGAGGTCTGGTGTCCTGCAGGTTTTAGATGTGTCCATGATCCAACACACCTGAATCAAATGGTTGAATTACCTCCTCAGTATGCAGTCAAGTTCTCCAGAGTCCTGCTAATGACTTCTATATGTGATTCAGGTTTGTTGGATCAGGAACACATCTAAAACATGCAGGACACCGGCCCTGTTCTAAGACCAACTTTTTTTTTTTTTGCCCCTCTCACAGGGATGCAAAATTTGAATTTTTTAGGGCGCGCCATTTTGCCACTTTGAGTTTTTTAACAGTGACATTAAAAAACAAAGTTTTTCACCAGACCTGGCTTGTGTGCAAAAATTGGTGAGTTTTTATATATGTTCAGGGGCTCAAATTAGCGATCAAAGGGACAGAAAGTATAATAATAATCAAGAAGAAGAAGAAGAACTCTGATGATAACAGTTAGGCGTTTTTGCAGTCACCCTTATATATACATTTTGGGATTGCGCTCAACCCGACCAACGCTGTCGTGGGTCCATTGTCAATGACAAGAGGGTTGCACGTGTCATTGACCCCATTTTGTCACGCAAGCTAACATTTACCGCTAACGTTCTCAATAATGGGCTTTTCCATTCAATAAGTTTTCGAGACGCGTTTGACCTGACCTACCTTATTTGTGGGTCCGTTGTCAATGGTCTAGCCTAATTGCTGTAATTACACAACCGTTTGTCAAAAAAAAAAGAAGTCCAGGGCAGTTTATTCTGAGAACCAAAATGTCACCTCATTTTAAGGTGCTTTGCCTGGATGTAAAGCGCACATAGCCTCTCTCTACAAAAATAGTACATTGACTGTGACATTATTGTCAGGAATTCATGGTTCATACTTGCTGCTGTTGTAGAGGGCAGCCAGCTGATGAACAATACTGACCACCACTTCATAACATCTGGACACAAAGCAGGACAGTTCCTATGAAAGGCCAAAGACAAAAAAAAAACTATTAACATTTTCTGGACTTCAGTAAATAAGAATATGGCAGAAATCAGTTCCTACCCACCTGTAGGAATGAGATAAATCTGCCCATCTGAATCTGGGACTCCCCCTCGACAACACTTGTGTCAGACACTGTAACAGAAATTCACATGTCTTATTTGTTATTTAAGAAGCACTTTGTACCACTGAAGGCAAGCCTAGAATAAGAGTAAAGAGTAAAGTGAAACAATAATAGTTGACAGACTACCTCCTTCTCCATAGTACAATAGGCCATTGTAGAATTTGGTTTCTGCCTTGAAACGAAACATAGAACAATGGTAAATAATAATCTGTACACAACTAACCAAATGGTAAGTAGCACAGATCATTGTTTGACCACACTTACCTCATACTTCAGTTTCTTAACTTCACTGCAGAGAGCAGCGTAAACTGTAATAACTTTGTTCAGAACCTGCACACAACCAAAGTGATCATTATTTTTTTTAAAACGGAAAAGAAAGAAAAAACTACTTTTTTGATATGAGAGTTAAACATGGCCAATTTGTTTGTTTTTACTTACTTTGTTGTCAGTTTTAATTAACTCTAATAAGGATGACTGCTCATAGGGAAGAAGCTGAAAGGACACCGAAAGTATAAGGAAGGAAATTACACAATTATAGTTGTGTTATTTAATAGAGAGTGGAGCAATGTTATTCTTTTCAATTTAGTGTACAGCCAGTGTGTTTTTGGTGTTTTACCTTCAGAGCGATGGGGTCCAGAGTGAAATCCCACACATCTCCAATGGAGTCATCCAGAGCCTCTTCAATACCCTTCAGCTGAGAAGTGTATTCCTCCAGAAACTTACTGTAGTTCTTTAGTTGAACCTCTGTGTGTATTTCTGTTGGGAGGAATGTTTGACACTGTTAGTTGTACTTGATTCTGTAAACCTTCTACTTAATTTGTTGGGGTTTATTTTTAACTCAATGAATAAAATGAAAAAATGTTTAAAAGTAAACTCCATCCATCCAATTAATTATTAAGTAGTGGCTAAAGCAAATAATAGACAATTAAATAGATACATTAAAAATTAGACAGATAGAAAGTGCCAGACTAACTTCCCAGTCTCACTTTATCTTATCCTTGAAGGTTTGTAACGATTAAGGGAAACATCAGGGGAGAAGATGTGCTTTTTGTACTGGGCTTTCTCGCTGATGGAAGAAATTAAATGATGACATGAAAACCAGCCACTGGATGGACCAAGGATGAAGGCCAGACTGCAGCTCACAGTATCTGTTTTACTTGTAGATAGTGTCAATATAAAAAAGTTATGGTTAATTAGAGATTTTGCTCTGTTGGGGAGGGGAGCCACAGGCAGCTGAAGAGAAGGCCTGTGTCTTCCTGAACCAGGAGCCCATGTGTACATGTGTGATATATTTTGATTCTTTAATGTAAGTGTTTCAGGTGTCTTCCTTCACAAATAAACAAGCACACAGGCAACAGACTCCACTACATTTTATAAGCAACACTGCTGTTCTTACAACACTAGATTTTAATGAGACAAAGAGACACTTGTAATTTACACAAGTCATTTAAAGCTTTAAGCATTATTCAGTTGCCCAGTAGATTCTGAACATTTAACTTTAACCTACACAGCAGTAAAATGCTACATTATTTATTAGTAATAAAAAAAAGAAGAAAATACTTAATATAAACCTAATTGTGATACTTTTGATTATTTTTTCCAATATGAGATTACTAATGGTGTTGCATATCAAGCTGTTAAGTAATAAGCAATTCTACAAATAATAAAAACCTTAATTTACTACAGGTGTCTTGCAGTCAACGTTCTGATCAAGTGAAAGTTCATAAGCATTAGAAAAATAATTAAGAAAATAGAAAATCCTTTAAGTGAGAGTGGTAGCCACATTACTGAGCTAATATTAATGTAAAATGAGTAAAGCTAGACTATGGCTAATTCTAAAGAGTTACCAAGCTTTCTTGTCCATTATATTTAGTTGAATAATGACAGTTAAAGGTCACCGCTTGGTGCCATCTACCCTTGACAAAACAAGCTGGCGTAAATAAATATTTTGAGAGCCAGAGAAGGAAAGACTAGCAGATACACAAAACAAAACACTGGGTAGTTTTGTGCCCTTTAAAAAAGATGACAGTAAGTGTAACAGTAAGGCTTTAACAGTACTGTCAAAACCAGCTGTCAGCCTGATCAGCTGTATGCGACACATTGCGATAATTGACGTTCGCTAACTTAGCTATAGCTAGCTATTAATTCCACTAATTTACTCCTTCAATTTAAACTAGTGCGGGTGTGGTAAATCCTTATTTTAAGCTCAATGGCATTTACTAAAGACAATTTTTTTAAAAATTAAACAGCAGGGTGCATTTTCTTCCACTAATACAAAGCCCAGTTGCAAAGCATCGGGCTAGCAACTTGAGCTAGCGCTAGATGCTAAAGTAGTAAACTTTAGCCTGCCACAGTCTTTGTTTGCATGTCAGGACTGAACGGAGCACTTACTCTGTGAACCATCGTCAAAACGGTCGAACTCCCAGTCGGGAGCGATTATTTCTACCGCCATACTTCCAGAATTAATAAGCCAAAAAAACCCAAAAAAGATCCCGTTAAAAAGTAGGGCTACGCGATCCCATGATGGATCTCATGATTCGCTGAAAGGCCGCTACTGCTCATGGGAAATGGAGTCTCTGAGGGAGGAACAGCAGATGAGTTGACTCTCGGGATAGATAGATAGATAGATAGATAGATAGATAGATAGATAGATAGATATCATTTTAATTGCCTGTGATCCTCAGGCAGGGAATTCCAAAGATATGTGTGTGTGTGTGTGTGTGTGTTGGCTGAGTGATGGTAGGTTGTACAATAATGCCACACTGGAGACTGAACGTACCATTCAGACAGCAGAAACCACAAGGAAACATCACGGTCAGCAGCAGTGTGCCAGAAGAGATGCCTCCTCATTGTCTTATGGAGTAAGAAAAGGGTAAGGTACATTTTCATTTGTTTTTGTTTTTTTAAACTCTTGCCTCAAGACCAAAGCATTTTAGACTATCAGATTAAAACATAAAGTTTGTTCATTAAGCAAGTTTGTTATCACAGATGCTGAGATGCTGGAGAGATTGTGAAACACCAGGCAATGGAAAATACTCACTAAAGTCCTTTTCCTGTCCTTGACCTTTTTAATCTTGATCCTTGATATCATTTGTACCTAATTATAGAATCCCTATAATTACACATGTAAATAAAATCTTCTAGGTGTATTCTGGTTGCCTCTGAATGTCCCTGAGCATCATCAGATTTATGGGTTCAGTACTGCAGGACTCCTCACAGATAACAATAAAGGCTAAGAACAAAATAATTTAAATTTGGATTGCCATTGTTGGATATTTTCTGATAATTTAATAGTTTGCTCATTAAACTTCAACTTCAGGCGTTTAGTACCTGGTCATGTCTTAGGAATTTCATATAAAGAGTATTGTCTCTGTGAGACAATGCAGCCTCAGTAATACTGACGTGAAACATGCATGAAGAATGATAATGCAAGCAATCATGGCAGTCATCTGATTCTGAAACAGTCTTATATGACAAAAGCTCTCTCTATATTCAAGTTGCACACTTGATTATCTTCATGGCAGCGGCATATGTTTTTCCATTTCCTATTTAGACCAGCTATTCATGATCACTGCCTTAGAAGCAGCTGGAGCTACATCTTGTTTGCACCATGGATGTCCAAGAGTCACAGGATACGAAACTGTCCCAAAGTGAGCCTGTGTGCGGAAGCCAACAAAACATATCCGACACATCTTTATCCCAGTTCTCCAGAAGCTCACAACATTTTACTTCTAATGGAAGCATTTATTATGAGCCAGAGGAGTACACTGAGACGGACTTTCTGCTCCCGAATGAGCTTTACGGTGGGTCACGGATCAACAGATCCATGAGAGCAAAGGATGCAGATGTCTCAGGCACACCTGCAGAGTCCATCTGCTCCATGGTTATGCAGATTCTGGTGCCATTTCTGTTGGCTGGGCTTGGAACAGTTTTTGCCGGGATGGTGCTTGATGTTGTTCAGGTGAGAAAACAGAACACAGAGGAAGTTTATAGAGTGAATGAATGAGACCGAGATCATATTATTGTGTGATGACAGAAGACTTGGAGAACATGAGTTGTTCATACAAGAAAATCTGACCAAAGCTTTTGTATTTACGTCACATCATACATTGAGTTATTATTGATGAATAATTGATAGTGTTGGTTTTGGCTGTGGTCTCCTTCTTCTAACATGTTTTTTTTTTGTGCTTTATTTTACAATCTGTGTTTTCGTGGCAGAGCTGGGTGGTGTTCCAGGAAATCACAGAAATCTTAATTCTGGTCCCAGCTGTTTTAGGCATGAAGGGAAACTTGGAAATGACTCTGGCCTCAAGACTCTCAACTGCTGTGAGTGTGTGCATATAAACAGTGACACACAAGCCAGAAATTCAATGAAAACACATAATGACCATATTGTACACACCCTGTGACATCTGGGCAGGAAACAGTTTTTACTAGTAAACTACAAGGTTGAGGTCACATACACGAAGACATCAACTTCAAAGTGTAAAGTTAAAATATAAAAAAATTAGAGATCAGTTTTTAAAAAAAGTGATACAGTGGATAGGCATACTGACGACGACCACGTTCTCACATTCTCATACTAAGTGCAATAGTCTACAAGACAAACTAATGCTAATAATATTCCAGAAATACACATATTTGGAAGCACATTGACCTAGAAAATAAAATTTTCAAACATTATCATAATTATTTGCAAAATTCTGATATTGACCGATGTGTGTCTGGTCATATCTCTTTGCTGCTCAATGATCCACTCTGTATCAGTTGGTTGTGACAGCAGTTTATTATCTGCACAAAATACCACAGCAATTCAGTTGTTGTGGATAGAGATCATGTGGCCAATTAGCATGAGCTCTGTTTTGCCTGTCTGGAGCAGTTCTATGCAAAAATTATATACTAATTTAATACAATACAATAATATTTTCTTCATAAATAATAATAACATTGACATATTAATACAACAATAATATAACCAACTTAAATTAGTCTTTTGATCGTATAGTGGATTAATAAAAATTACAAAATAGAATGAAAAAGTCTATAAAATTATTTTAAAATGGAAATTTAAAATTTTTTTTTTATCTGTCTGTCACTTTTATACCTTTTTTCTTCTTATATCAAACACTATGTGTAACACACATGTAAAAAAAAACCAAAAGACTAAGATTCTATCAAAATGATCACAGAACCTTTGCACAACATTCCCAAATTGTACACAGTAACGTACCTGAACAAAATACCACAGCAATTCAGTTGTTGTGGATAGAGATCATGTGGCCAATTAGCATGAGCTCTGTTCTGCCTGGAAAACAGTACTACCGTTAGCTACTAGCTTAGATGAACACACGGATATAAAATCATGACAAATACAAAAAGAATCCAACAATATCTAGCAGCAAAACATGGCAAAAACAAAACAAACCAAAGAGCATAGTACACAGCATAAAACAGTTAGCTTTTAGCTCTCAAGTACTCTGGATGATGAATCAAATATTATATTTTGTCCACACATTCGCAGCCATGTTACCTGTCTGGAGCAGTTCTATGCAATGAGGCCAATCCACGATTCCCACGACTGCTATACAGTGCAGGTACGACTAGCGACAGCCGATGGCAGTGTTTCATTCCCAATCTAGTGGGGTTTAACAAAAGCTCATTTTACCTATGTTACATACACCCCCCTTAAATCCCGCTTAATCGGGGCAACATAAGTTTTAAACATATACCAGCACATGAGGAGCATGAATGAAGAGCAATAACCAGTTCTTGTCAGTCACAATTACTATCCACTTGGGATTGTAGACAACAGGTTTAGTGTAGCGAGTTTGACAGCTGTCACACCGCGCAGCGTCAGGTTTTGTCACCTATTTGTTGTTGAGATACAGGGGGTGAAGAAGAAGTAGGTGATGAGACACACAAACCCTCATCGAATGTGTCAATGTCTGAAAAGAAAAAAATAAAGGAACATCGGATTTAATATTTATTTTTAACAATACATTTGCTGTAATACCCACATACACACAGTTTTTATTTTCTACTAGCCTGATGATTTTGGAGTATACAGGGGAGAAGGCCTAGAAGTCTTCCTAGCGTTTGTAATATTACAACAAACATAACAAAAGACGTTTTCTAGTATTAAACTAAAAACAAGTCCGTAAACCATGGTAAGTGGGTTGTGGATTTAACATCCAGTTTTCAAACACCTCTGGATGCTGTTACACTATCTCGTCATCACAGATGCTCAACCCCCCCCCCCAAAAAAAACAAAAAAACAAAAAACAAATCTGCACTGTCCAGCAAATTTAGGAACCGCACACGTCATAAAACGCCTTGAGGCGACTGTTTGTTGTGATTTAGCGCTATATAAATAAAATTGAATTGAATTGAAAAATATCGCATCGCTAAATTTATCTGTATACACCCATCCGCTTTGGTTTTGTATTCTAATTTAAACTCAGTCTCCTCACGTTTCTTTTTGTGTGGGGGGCGCGCGTCAACTTAGTCATCCGATGACGTACCTGCATCAAGCTCGCTGAGCGTCGGCTGTGGGAAGGTCTCCGTGGCTGATGTACGGATTCAAAGGCTGGTTTAGATGCGGCGGTGATGGCTGCTGTAGAAATGAGCCTCGCACAGTTCCTTATATCCCATTGCCCGCTTGGAAACACAGACCCCTGATGCTGTGTTGTTTGAACAGCTGTTTACATTGTTCGTCTTCCTCCTCTTTTTACAACTTTTCGGACAGTGAGCACTGTGTGGGATATGAGGATATTGTTCTTACTAAAACAGTGACCCTACTGTTAAATCGCCTTCCCCCCAGCCATTTTATCTCTAGTACACATGTGAGCGGCTTTCTATTGTGGTAAAGACCCCCATGCAGCAGGAGAGAGGGGGGGGTGTCAACGTCTTCCTTTTCTTTTTACAACCTTTTCGGACAGTGGAGCACTGTGTGTGTGATGTGACGATATTGTTGCTGATACGAGTCTCAGGGTGGGGGTGTGGGGGCCAGTTTGTGAGTTTGAGGGGTAGGGGGGGCAGTTGTGAGTTTTGAGTGGTGGGCGTTACCGTGAGGATGAGCGTGCGTGTGGGGGCATGCGTGTGCACAGACGGGTCCAGACTGGATCTCTTACCAGATGTGGCATGTAGTAAGAAATACAAGTTAATCATTGCATTATTGCCTACACATGTATCAGTTGCTTATAGGCAGCAGTCATCATTGTTCTCTTTGTGTAACTATTATCTGATGCAGGAATTAGCTTTATTTCAGTCCATGGGAATTTGCACCTCGGGCAGTGAAACAGGGAATCTTTGCATGAATCTTGGGGGAGTATGCTTAAGTAAACCTTGTTTTACTCTTAATGGATTACAAACATTCTGCATATGTGATAAATATGCATTATAGGCCGAGGGTTTCTCATCTGTGTTTGTGTCTGGACCCTTCAACAAGGCTGAATAAGAACACAGAAAGACACTTTGGAGTCTCACAGTCATTAATTTGTTTCAGATTTCCACCGCAGGTATAATAAGAGAGACTTTAGTTTCTTGGGTCTCACAGTCAGATTTTTTTCCCTTAGTGTCACTGTGTGTGTGGTCACAGAGGGATCAAAACAAGACCTGGGTCCAGATGTGGAAGGTTCATGGTTCAGTTACTGAAAAAAGCTTTCAGCTCAGTTGCTGTTTTCAATAATAAGTCATTATTTGTTCTGTCAAAAACTGGGGTCAGAATGCCTGGGCCTCTGTTCAACTCTTGAAGAGAGGCCCAGTCTTCTTTTAGATCAATTGAGGACTCAAAGAAAAGTCACTGCTGTGGAGCAGAATATATACATATATAATAAGAGGAAAACAAAGCGAAACAATTGGACAGGTGAGGAAAAAAAATCATCTCATATTTTGCCCCATAATGGGGGCAGAGTATGAGGTTGAAAAACCTCTGCATAGTCAGCACATATAGCATGGGAGCACTAGGGTGGGGAGGGGCACTGATGAATGAAGCCAGCGTAGGGGAGTGTGGTCGGGCTACTGTGGGGCTGACTCAAACTCCTCTCCTCAGCTAACAGTTCCTGATAAGAGGTGAAATGTTCATCAGCAGCTTGGTCTAGGGATATCAGCTCACACAGATCAGACGTAGAGCTGTCCATACCCCATTATAAATGCTATCATATCATTCCTCCTCTGACACCCTTATCTTTGAGCCTGCGTGCACAAGATTTTAAATTAGGAGCTCAAACACCAACAGTGACAGAGAATTCACTAAATGTGTGTCACTCCCAAGCACAATAACAAACAGCGAGGTTCCCTTCAATAACTGCCATATTAATTGAGTAAACAAAACATCCCATATTATTATGTGATAAATAATTAACACATAGCTAAAACAACCTCATTATCATTAGAAACATATTGTATCCCATGGCCAGCGTGGTGATGTAAGGGTTAGCACTGTTGCCTCACGGCAAGCAGGCCCTGGGTTTGAATCCAATTAAATGGTGATTTGAAATTGGTGATCGGTGAGAATGTGTGCGTGAATGATTGCCTGCTTCTTTGCGTCAGCCCTGCAATAGACTGTCAACCTGTCCAGGATGTACCCTGCCTTTTGCCCTATGACAGCTGGGGTAGGCTTCAGAACCCCCTGTGCCCCTGAATTGGATAAGCAAAAGAAGATAGATGGATATCATCTCCATCAGCTAAATGAGGTTGTCATGTAATGAAATTGTAGCTGATCATTTTTTTCCTGTCAGGTGAATGCCGGAAGATGGGACTCTGCCAGAGAAAAGTGGATGCTGATTGCTGGGTAATCTGGCAATCGGAAGCAGGTACATTATTTTCATTTAAGCATTTAAAAAAAAACTGTGTGATGAATTATGATGATTCAGTTTTTAAGTATCCATATATCTGTTAATCCGTGTAGTCTGGCTTTTTGTCTGATAGGAACTGTTTTCTTCTTCTTTTTAAAAGCTACAAGCTACAGTCCTGGGCCTGCTGGCATCCCTACTGGCGGCTGTGTTGGGCTGGATGGCAGAAGGACAGATGCCCTTTCATCACATAGTGCTCCTGTGTTCAACCAGTGTTTCTACTGCCTTTGTGGCTTCACTGCTGCAAGGTAACATTATAATCTGCCATTATTTTAAACCCTTGACATCCCTTACCTGTAAAAACAAAACAAAACAAAAACAAACAAACAAAAAAACCTAAAATACAATATTTCATATAATCTTTATTGTTATGTGGCTACGTTGCATGTACTATACATTCACAGCTCCCCATGCCTGTGTGTCTACTAATTCTTTTTTTTCCTTTCTCTGTCTTTGCTCAGTTTTTGTACATGTCATCACTTTTCAGTGCTGGTTCTCTACAAGGTTAAATAAAGCCGGTTAAATATGTGTGTGTGTGTATATATATATATATATATACACACACACAGACATATATATATATATATATATATATATATTAATTCTTTAACCAAGTGATCTGGGAACAATGTACTTTTTCATATGTTTTTCTTTCTTTAAAAAAAAAAAAAAACTTCAGTCACTGCTTTACTTTCTCTTTTAAATCCACTTTACACTCATTCCAATAAAGCTGAAATTTTTGAATGAAAAACCTTTACATGTGTAAAATTACTGTAAGTAAGGTAAAACTCTCAAGTAGAATGGATACCCTAAGGACCTGGTGTCACCTCATTTTGAGCCTATCTTTAACTTTCTCAAGGTTTAGTTACGGTGGGAGTGATCATGGGATCCAAGCGGATAGGAATCGACCCTGACAATGTGGCCACACCCATAGCAGCCAGCTTTGGAGATCTTATCACTCTTGCCTTGTTGGTGTGCTTCAGTCAGTGGTTCTACTCCTTTATAGGTGAGAAAGATGATGACAACAGCATAGCAATACGTAACTGAACGAAGTAACGTGACACA
>JAMQGT020009929.1:0-28458 GCA_024447675.2 Pterophyllum scalare
TTATAAACTCAAATATTCACTTTATGAACTGAACAATCTTTAGGAATTAGCATTCTGTGAATCACTAAACTCATATTTAGTTGTATAACCACTGTTTTTGAGAATTGCTTCACAACTGTGTTGCATGGGGTCAACCAACTTCTGGCACTTGTGAACAGGTATTCCAGCCCAGGATGATGTGACAACTTCCCACAATTCCTCTGCATTTCTTGGTTTTGCCTCAATAACAGCATTTTTGATGTCACCCCACAAGTTTTCTATCGGATTAAGGTCCAGGGATTGGGCTGACCACTCCATAACTTTCATTTTGTTGGTCTGGAACCAAGATGCTGTTTTCTCACTGGTGTGGTTGGGGTCATTGTCTTGTTGAAACACCCATTTCAGGGGCACTTCCTCTTCAGCATAAGGCAATGTGACCTCTTCAAGGATTTGATACATGCAAACTGATCCATGATCCCTGGTATGCAATAAATGGGCCCGACACCACAGTAAACATTTGAATATCATGATGCTTGCACCACCATGCTTCACCGTCTTCAGAGCATACTGTGGCTTGAATTCAGTGCTGGGGGGGGGGGGGGCCTTGGACCAAGGAAGAACAATCTTAATTTCATCAGTCCACAAAATGTTTCTACATTTCTCCACAGGTCAGTCAGTGTGTTCTCTGGCAGATTGTAACCTCTTAGCACATGCCTTTTATTTCCCACAGTTGGACTTTATGAGGGCTTCTTGCCGACAGATTAGCTTAACACAGGTGTCTTCTAATTGTACTCACAGGTAACATTAGACTGTCTCTGATCACCCTGGAGCTGATCATTGGCTGAGTCTTTGCCATCCTGGCTGTGCTTCCATCCATTTGAATGGTAGTCCTCTGTTTTCGTCCATTTCTCTCTGGCTTTGCTTTCCATTTTAGAGCACTGCAGATCATTTTAGCCGAGCAGCCATTCGTTTTCTGCACTTCTTTATATGTTTTCTCCTTTTCAATCAACATTTTAAAGAATGCTTTTCTTTTGAACAATGCCTGGAATGGCCCATTTTTCTCAGGTTCTCACTGATGCATGTACAACATGTGTTGGCTTCATCTTTAAATAAGGGCCACCTGATTTACACCTGTTTAATCAAAGAATGAATGACCTCACTGATTGGACTCTACACTGCTATTATTTTGAACACACCCCTTTCAATTAATTATTCAATTACACAGACTCAGGAGTATGCATATCATGAATGTTGGGTCTGTTGGTTTTCTGACTCTACTACACCTACTGGTAAATGTTAAATCAAACTTTAGTTTCATGTCAGCAGATCAGACTTTGATTTTTATTGGCTGCATTTTCAGAGTGGAGAAAAGTGGAGAGCAGCTTTTGTTTCTACAAGTTTACAAAAACCCACAATAACCAGAGTTTGACTCATTTTGATGCTCAAAGTTTTAGGAGTAAAAGTGAAATCTGTGCAGTAAAGTTGGTGTTTCATTGATTTCACTGCAGAATGAACCCCTCTGACTTTCTACAACATGACTGATGGAAGAAAAAATGAGCCCGAGCATCACTTCCTGTTTGCTGAAGTGGATTTTCAGCTCTTTAGAAACAAAGGCTTGTTTTTCACAGACAGTTTCAATGGGATTGAGGGAACGACGTGTTTGCACTGCAGTTTCTATCCAACAACATCAAGCAGTTAAATCAAAGAGTTCATGTTACTGACAGCTCACCTCTCTGCAGCAGACGCACGCTGGACTTTAAAATAGAATGAGGTCGAGGTTTAGACCGGTCACTCTTTAAGGACACACAGCTGGGTCCAGGTCCAGGTCCAGGTCCAGTTTACGTTTAGGTGTTCCTGTGAATAATGATGCAGCAGTGATGTGAGTGCTGAGCTGTGACATGGAGAAGAGTCATGGACAGTTAGAGATGGTCCTCTCACCTCTGACCTTTGGCCTGGCTCTCATGTTGCCCACACAGAGTGGTTTTAGAGGGAGGGACTCCCTCCTCTCTGTCCTCACACTGATCCATGCTGCTGAATTCACATCAGCTCACACACACTTTCTACCTTCACCTGCAGAGGAAACACAAATCATTCATGCTCACATCAACTGACAGCTGCAGAGCTCATGTCTGATGTGTTGGACTAAACATATTTCATACATTAATGTGTTAAATGTTATTGATGTTGCAGTGAGCTCCAGGGTTATTATAGTTAACAAAAACAAACGAAATAACAAAAACTGAAATTGACAAAACACTGTCGTTAACTGAAATAAATAAAAACTAAAATTATAAGGAAAAAATAATAACTAACTAAAACTGAAATGTGAGTTTACAAAACTAACTAAAAGTAACTGAAATTATAGATATAGGTTTGTTTTTTACTATGATAGCACAGATAGTGAGTGTGTTGTTGTGGATGATGAAAAATGTGTGAACACTCCTCAGTCAGGAAAAAACACCAACATCAAAGTCCAGCTGAGAAGCGCACACAGGGCAGCTACACAAACCGCTCTGATCCTACGAGCTAACCTGGTGACTGCTTGAATCCATGCAGCCACAACGTTGTGATTAACCTGTTTAGTCCTTGTGTGTTTCCGGCTACTTTATCAGTCAGAGAATAACAATCAGGAATAATAATCAAAGCATCAACATAAGGACTCACAAATGTCAGCAGATTCCTGGAGGGAGACTGCTGACACTATCGGGATGGATGTGAGGGAATGAAGAAAGTGGAAAAACAGGGGCAAAGAGGGAGGACAAAAAAACACCAGCACACATTTGACCTTTGACTCCTTCAAAGAGTTTGTTTGTGTCAAACACCACATGTAGGTGTTGTTAATCTGCTGCACTGACGCTGAACTTTATTGGAGTTTATTGTAGAGTTTATTGAGTTTTGGAGTTCATATTTTCTTTGTTTCTCCCTGTTGGTGTTCATGTGTGTCCTTAATGTTACACACATTTAGCATGTAGTGCTGCTGTCTGTGAACAGCTGGTTGTTGAATAGATTTCTTTAAAGGTACCTGATTAAGTATGAAAATACTAAAACTAATACTGAAACTAACTAAAACTAAGCATAAAACCAAAAATAAAAACTAATAAAAACGAGCGAATCCGCTCTGAAAACGAATTAAAACTAAACTATAATGTAAAATCCAAAACTATTATAACCCTGGTGAGCTCCATGGTCTCCCTGCTGATGTTCACCTTCCTGCTGTCTGAATCAGCCTAATAGTTTTTCAGAGAGGTCAGAAGTCCAAATATCAGCAGGGAGTCCAGCTTAGGAGAGCTCTAGAAACATGATCAGCAGCTCTGAGCACCACCTCCCATTGGGACCTCAGTGAGGAAGTACATGTGTTTGCTATTGAGGCATTGCAAACATGTCACAATCTCAAGAAATTTGGGACGTCCTGAACGGCCTGTTTTGGAACAGGCTGCTTGTTATTTTTCCAACAGTCTTCAGTTCATTGGGGACCCACTCAGTAAATCCAATCATCCAAATTGCTCAGTTACCATCCTCGCTGTGCAGAACCATAGATTATCTCCAGATCTAATCCTTTTCACCTGCGAGCACGTTCTCAGCTGGACTACGCATCCAGCTTGTGGATCAGGTCCAACAGGCTCTGAGTCTGAGTCTGTACGGCTCTGCACAGCCCATCCATCTGGTTCTGCAGTCTCGGCATATGTCGAACTGCTGCCCAGATTGTCCTAATTTCCCAGTAAATCAGGTATCCACCAAGCCCAGACAGAAGAGATCCCATTACCAAAAAGCCGAAATGTAAACGTCTTCCACGTCGTCGACCGCCAGCGCTGGGAGACACATAGGTCTCCACGAGCTCCAAGAATCAACAACAGATCCGACTCGGACACGCGGGCTCCCCTTTCCCCGATCTCATAGTGGAGAAAATACGATCAATGGTGTTTAGGGCCCAGTTTGCCAGATCCATGTTGCTTCTTAATCTTCTTCTTCTTTGGTCAGTGTGTAAGAGACACACTTACAGCAAGCAGGAGAGATGGGGGAGGGCAGGAAGGCAGGAGAGAGATAGAATGCAACTGTCCCATCAGAGAGCAGGAAAGAAAGGGTTTGTTGGGATTTGGCCCTATAGCAATAAAATGAACTGAAATGAAAGGGAAGAACAATGTTCGATCTTTTGTAATTGATCACTGATCAGTGTCTGATGCATTTAATGTTTTTACAGTTGAATCTGATTTAATCACAGCAACATAAAAGTTTCAGTGCAGAGGAACTGACTGACCACCTGACGGCTGCTTTAAAGTCCAAAGCTAAAAGGATGTCCAGATTCTTTTCAGAGTAGGATGAAGCAAACGATTACTGGAAGGAAACAACCTGGAAGGATCCACAGGATCAGCTGTTTGTGTTCATGTCACTGTGAAGCAGTTTGATGGAGCGCTGATGAACACACACATCATTGTGTCTCTCACACTGTCTGACTCACACCTGAACAATGAGGCTGTGCAGCATGGCTGCGTCACACCTGCCCTGCAGCTAAACTGCTCACATCAGTGTGAGTCCAACAGGCCTGAAGCTGCTGATCAGGAATTTAGAGCATCCAGGAAGCTGCTGATTAGAAGAAGTTCTCAGAGCTGCTATAAAAGTATTTATAGCTCACTGTGGAAACTCTGCTCAGAGTTTAAACTCTTATTGACCACATGGAAAAGTAGACGCTGACATTAAAATCAAGCTGAATGAAGCTGAAAAAATAACTGGGCTGATCTTCATTGTTATGTTTCTTTGGTGAAAATCAAACACAATTCATCGATTGAGGATTCATCAATGAAATATGAAGTTAAGAACCTGACTGCAATAACATCTAACATTATTTTGAAAGTTCTTCCAGGAAATAAAAACACAACACAGTTTGTTTCCTGAAGAAATCAATCAGACATCAGCTGCTCATCACACTGTTTGATTCCAGTCAATCAATAATCTATAATCATGTGGATTTGTCTCAAACACAAGAGTGATCCAAAGTTTGTCCTGAAATCAGAGCTGAGGTGGGAGGGGCTCAGCTCTGTGTGTCTGACACACCTTGATCTCTTAACTTTACAAATATGCCATCTGACTGGTTCAGAGTGAAGTTGACTTGTTTACCTGAAACCTTGTTGTAGCAGCCAATCAGTGAGCAGCATCAACACCTGAGCTTCATTCCTCTGCAGGTCCTCCTTCACTACCTGCTCTTTGCAGCGTCACCTTTCCACCTGCCTGCCTCTCCTTCACTCACATGTATTCTGTCTTCTGAACGTTATTCTGCATCTAAATGTTCCCATCAGAGTTAAATGGATGAATATTCCTGCAGCAGCAGCTGAGCTCATGTTCATATTTAACAACTGTCCATAACTGTCTATATTGTACATACATTCATCTTCTGTATATTTTATATTTTATCATATAGTATATTCAATTCATTCCTGCAGTAATACACTGTGTACATATATTTACATATATTTAGCATATATTATATAGTATATTCAGTTCTCATCTGCTCTGCCCATGTACATACCTTGCACTTTACTACTCTGCACTTCTGGTTAGATGCTAAACTGCATTTCGTTGTTCGAGTACTTGTTACTGTGTTCAATGACAATAAAGTTGAATCTAATCTGATCTAAATATTCATCATCATCTCCTCTTTAATCCTGTGTTTGCAGCGGCCGTCAGTGAGGACCACGCATCTTTGAAAAACAGCTGTTAATGAGCTCAGAAACACAGGCCTGCAGCTTTATTTAAAAACAGTATATTAAAGTATATCAATAACTGATTCATACAATCAGCTACATTAAAGGCTTGTGTGTGTGTGTGTGTGTGTGTGTGTGTGTGTGTCTGTGTGCGACAGTTTTATAAACACACACACACATCATATTTTGAGCCACCGTCCATTCACTGTGGGGGTGAATGAACTCCTCCCCCAGGGCTGGCAGCAACCACAGGATGGAGCCAGCCCGGTCCCCCAAACCACCATCTGACACCAGCCCTGGGCATGGGTAGGAGTAGGATGGTGTGTAGGAAGACCCACCTCCAACTTGTTAGTGGTTGAACTGATATGATGGGTGTATGTGTTGGTGTATGTGTTGGTGCATGTGGATGCATGAGGTGTAAAGCTGTGTGTGAAACTAGGGTGTGATTAATCCCTCCTCCATGGTTACCACTGCCTCTGAACATACCTCAGCCCTCTTCCGTTGTCTTCAGCCAACAGGGTGATGGTGGAAACTGTCATACAGTAGCTAGTAATACTAGTTTTTGTACCAGGAGTGCAGGTTGTGTAGCTGTCTGATTATAACCAAACTGATCTTGTATAAAAAGACATGTCGTGCCTTTTGGACACAGCAGCTACAGTGCTGTGAAAAGTATTTTTGTATTTACTCAGGTATCATCATCACTGCAACTTTCAAAACTGTCTTTAGTTCCTAATAATTCTGTTAAGACCTTTTTTCCAACAGTATCTGCGATTAAAATACAAACACAGTGAACACTTACAGTATAGCCTGCAGTGGATACACCAACACAACACCTGCAGCTCACACTGCATCAACAAACATCACACTGCAGCTTATAATACATTCATATTCAACAAAGTTCATCTTACTATATGTAAAAACTGCTTCAGGATTCAACAGCATGATAAATATTTAGATCATCATCAGACGCACACATGCACGTATCACAACCTCTTCCTGCTTCCTTTAGCATAACACATACAACCACTAGAGGTCGCTGTGAGCAGAGGGAGGAGCTCGGCTGGACGAGTGGAAGTAAAGAGACTCTGTGTCAGAAAAGTTTCAAACTCTCCTTCTCCTCTGACTGCGTGAAGGAAAACTGATCTATTAGAGGCTGTTTGCTGTCTGAGAGCTGCAGAGGTTCTGATAAAGTGTGAGCAGTCTGAGGTGTCAGTGAGCAGCAATGAGGAGGAAGTGTTTGCTGCCTGCTGATCGGACCAACACTTTCCCACACAAATGAAAGCTGAATGATCAGAGAGACTTACAGCAGTGAGGCTGAGTCCTGGTTCTCCTCACAGATTCAGGAGTTCACAGAGTGCAGCTGAAGGCTTCACCTGAGCTGGCTCACTTCACCTGGAGACACTGACGCACTGAGTGTCAGAGTCTCCAGGTGAGTGAAGCAGGCTCCGCCTCCGCTTCTAAAACCTGAATGTTGACTTCTTGGAACAAACTGGTTTGATCTGCTTTTTCTGGCTGTGTTCAGTTAAAGGGAGGAGCAGAACAGACTTCCTGCAGTGACAGATGGAGGGACAAAAGCCTGGAGGGTCACAGGAGCAAATATCTCAGAGCTGCAGAGATCCTGAACCCCTCAACCAAACCATGGTCCTCCTTTCAGAGGGGGAACCTCTAATCTTTACTGTGAGGACCTCTGTGCTCTCAGGCTCGTAGCATGACCCGCTGCAGCTCTTTCAGACATGTTTGACATGATGTGACTGCAGAAATCTTACTGAAGAACATCTAAGCTCTTACATGTGCAGGTTTATGAATGAGAACCAATAATTTATTACTGATGTGAGCCTGTAACACCTGCACCTTTAGAAAAAGGCTGAACTTCAGATGATTATTGGTGCTTTCATCTCTTCTTGTCTGGATTATTGTAACAGTCTTTTTACTTTTAGCAGATCAGCTTTGGATCGCCTTCAGACCGTCCACAGAGCTGCAGCCAGACTTTTAACTGGCACCAACAGAAGATCACATATGGCTCCAGTTTGGCTTCTCTTCATTGGCTGCCAGAACTCAGAATTATTTTAACATTTTAGTTTGAACCTTTAGTGTCCTCCATGGTCGAGCTCCTAGTAGATCTGACCTGATGAAGCCTCACTGTTCTTCTTCATATTGAGTCCTTTGCTCTATAACATCTTCACATATGATTGCACCTCCTCCCACCCTTTGAATACAATAATAACATTTGCAGATGACACCAGTGATAGGACAAATCACCAACAACAATGAAAACACCTACAGGTTGACAGACTGACAGGATGGTGTACTGAAAACCACCTACACCCGAATGCCAGGAAAACCAAAGAAATTATTATGGACTTCAGGCGACATACCCTCAACCTCTCATCATCAGTGGTGAGGAGGAGATGGTCTCCTGTTTTAAGTTCCTGGGGATTAGGCTCTCAGACGACCTGCAATGGGAATGAGGAATACCACCTCCCTAGCAAGAAAGCACAGCAACGGCTCTGCTTTCTACGAACACTGAAGAGAAACAACCACCTCACAAGCTGCTAAAGTCCTTCTACCACTGCTGCATCCAAAGTGTCATCACATCCTATACCACAGCATGGTATGTCAACCACACAAGCAAGAACAAGAAATCTCTCATGAGGTCTGCTGAGAGAATTAGTGGACTTCCACTGTCTGCCCTGTAGGACATCTTTAAGATCTGCTGTCTCTGCCATGTACATGGCATTTAGCAGGACAGCTTTATTTGTCTGCTCTCAGGTGTCTCTGACAGACATTAATGTGTGTAAATGTGTGTGCACACTGATTCTGTTACTGTGTGAGTGTTGTGTTATTAACACATGTGTCATAGAAGCAGCCTCCGGGGAATCTTCAGGGCAACTCCTCTTGGTGGACGAGCACTTTGTTGCCGTAGGGAGTTGGCGTCTTGTCTGGTTTAACCGTGAGTATAATTGTGCAGACTGTCCAGGTCCTCTTCTCCATCTTCCAGTGCTCTTCAGTTAGTTATCAAGCTAAAAGGTGTTATAGCCTTTAAAGTTGTCTAAAACTAAGCTGGTGAAGAAAATGAATCACTAGAATGTTTAACAATCTCGCCACCTTGCTCGATACTGCAGAGATTGTTGCGTTGAAGTCTTACTACAGCATAGTCTCGCTCGAGTTTGTGTTTGTATATTTCTGAGCACTAATAACTTCTTTCAGTGGAGCTTGCTCATCGCCATGGATCATTTGGACAGTTTGATTTTATTCGGACATTCACTCAGTCTCTGCAGGAGATCCAGAGAGAGGATCTGCAGGAGGGAGCTGGAGCAACAGTTTCTCTTCTTTTTCTCTGTGTGTGTGTGTGTCTCAGTCTTTACTATGTTGTGCTGTGTGTGTAACTAAAATGTCTAATGAACAGCCTGCACCAGAACCTGCTCAACCCTGTGATTTTCTGAAAACTATTTTAATTGTGTTTGAATTTTCAGCCAAAAGGAATATGGAGACTCCAGAAGTGTAGGTAATCTGTTTGAGCTCAGTGTGAGCAGAGCTTTTCCTGCATGAATGTGTGAAGAGCGGTGGGGGGTCAGGCCGGAGGAAAACAGCTATTAAAGCAAAGCTGTCATCTTACATTCAAATAAAGATCTTGTGTGAAACAAAGGCTCTCCGCTGATTTAATGAAGGATAAAATGTTGCATTATTTACATTAATGATCACTGGTTCAGCAGGCTGTGTCTGCATGTCTGAACTGGAGAAGTGTGTGTGTGTGTGTGTGTGTGTGTGTGTGTGTGTGTGTGTGTGTGTGTGTGTGTGTCTGGTGTTTAGGGACTGTTTGGATTGATATTACGTTGAGTAGCACGGGGTTACCGCTGGGTTCGTCCGACCCAAGCTTTCTCTTTGGACAGAACAGGGGAGTGAGATATCGCCCAAGCAGAGATCTGAGGAAGGGTTTTTTGGGGGTTTCAAAATTAAAGTTTTGAGACCTTTGGCTCTTACAAAGCCCGAGAAAAGTCTCGAAAACTGTCACCGCTTCGTCCTTCTGAATCCGAAATCGGGCCGGTCCGGAAAGGAGGTCGGGCGGCAGGGCATTGGGGACTATTCCCAGATCGGTGGTCGAGATAACCTCTTGGATATTTCAGAGTTAAAACTCTGAGATTTTTTAATTTCACAAAGCATCGAGACGGACTGGATGAGTGACATTGTTTATTGGATCCATGGTGACATGCTTGGCCAAGCCATAAATATGTAATCACTTCCTGCTGTAAATTCTGCTTTAGAAATATCATCCATTTGTTGTCATGAATCGCTGCAAAGTTGCATAAAAATATATATACTGTTTTTCGGTAACAGTATATATATATATATATATATATATATATATTGTTTGTTAACATATATATATATATATATATATACTGTTTGTTCGGTAACAGTATATATATATATATATATATATATATATATATATATATATATATACTGTTTGTTCGGTAACAGTATATATATGCATGCTGTAAAGTGGTGTGAATGGGAGAGAAGGAGCGTTGCAGCTGCAGGAATACGAGCAATGGTGAGCGTATGGTGTGGGTGTGCCTGAGTAAGCAGGAGCTTGAGACAGAGAAACCTGCTGCTGGGCAGTTCACTCTGTGCATGTTAATCAAGGTGACAACCTGGACTTGTAAACCTGTGGGAGGGGCGAGAGGCAGATGAGAGGCAGAGTGACCTGGCAAGGAGGAAGGAGAGGAGGACTGTTACAGCCAGGACAGCTGCTTGGACTCATTCAGTCTACTCAACAGAGGAATAACCTGCCCAGAGGAAACTTTCCATGTTGGGGGTGTGGCCAGACAGGTCACCTCCAGAGAAACTGCCCTATGAAGCCTTGGGCAGGGCCAGCAACATGTTGGCCATAAGGGGGCCTGAAGAGGAAAAGGAGCTACCTGCTGTATCCTTTAATTCATCAAGTGAGCCGTCAAATCTGTGGAAATACAGAACATGAACATTCATTCATAACTGATACAGGAACCACCTACTCATGCAGTAGAATTGAGGGAGGAGGACTCCCCTCATCCTCATCGTCTGTGAAAACCGTTGGCTTCTCTGGAAACACACAAGTGACCCGTTAACCCAGCCAGTCCAGACGAGGGTAAAGCTACTGTCTCACAATTATTGTACTCAGCTGACACTTCAATAAATCTCATGGGAGATTTTTGGGAAACTGTGGTTTTAACTGAGTTTGAATTTTCAGCCAAAAGGAATATGGAGACCCCTAAAAATAGTAGCAACAGTTTCCCACTAAACTATTGTGGGAACAATGGCAGGTACGCAGCTCCATGTCCAACCTTCTTCCAAAGCTCAGAAGGCAACAGCTGCACTGAGAGTATCACACAATCTGTGCAGCACACAACACAATGTTTCCTGGGACCAACTTCCACCGATTTCCTCTTTCTAGGGTTTATCTTGGATCAATGATCCTTTGTGCAGGATTTTATGCATTTGGTTGCTAGAATTGCTCTGAAATATGACCATTTCTTAATTGTCAGTGATTTTAATATATATGTTTGTTGTGAGTCTGGACCTCTGGTCAGAGAGTTTTTGGATCTCTTGGACTCATTTGACTTACTGCAGTCTGTTGCTGGTCCCACACATAAAAAAGGACACACACTGGACCGTGTGCTGTCTCATGGCCTATGTGTGGATATCAGTGAAATTTGTCATTCCTGTATTTCAATCCACTTTCCTGTGTTTACTGTTACTATCGCCTGCTCTGAGATTTGACTCCCTCCTGCACGCTGGAAACACATGCTTAACTCTTCAACTGTCTCCAGGTTTTCTGCTGCGTTTAAGGACACATGCTTGTATGCCCTGGATCACTGTGACAAACTCCAAGTCTCATGGAACTTTAGGGACACACTGTTTATTTATTTGCTGTAAAGAACTTTGAGTTTTTATCTAATCACATTGCTGCTAATAGCCATAGGCCTCAAGTTCTTTTTAGGGTTGTTAATTCTCTTATCAACCACCCGACCTCAAATCAACCCCTTTTAAAAAAGAAGAGTTTAGATCCATCTGTCCTCGCTAATCTTTGGCCTATGTCTAAGCTCCCTTTACTGTCAAAGGTCTTGGAGAAAATTGTTTTTAACCAACTGCAAACCTTTTGAGCTGAGTTTGACATTTATGAAAAATTTCAGTCTGGTTTTAAGTCTCACCGTAGTACTACTGAAACTACCCTTTTAAGAGTTCTTAATGATCTTCTCCTAGCTGTCGATTCAGGAAACCCTGCTATATTGGTGCTCTTAGATTTAACAGCGTCTTTTGATACCGTCAACCATTCAATTCTTCTGTCTCGTCTTGAACAGTGTGTGGACATTAGAGGCATAGCACTGGATTGGTTTAAGTCCTATCTGAGTGACAGAAGTTCTTTCGGTGAAGATGGGTGAATATTCTTCTTCTGTAGCCTCTCTTTCCTGTGGTGTGCCACAAGGTTCTATTTTGGGCCCATTACTGTTCTCTTTATATATCTTACCACTGGAATCAATTTTTAGGAAGTATAACCTGTCCTTTCGTTGTTTTGCTGATGACATTCAGATTTACTTTCCTTTGAGAACGAAGGCCCCCAATTCATTACAGATTTTCTCAAACTGCCTGAATGACCTAAAAAACTGGTTAAGCATGAATTTTCTTCATCTTAACAAAAGCAAAACAGAGATTGTTATGTTCAGTTGTACTGAACAGTTGAAGGACTCTGCAGCTTGTCTTGAACATCTCGGGTTATGCATCCATAAATCTGTAAAAAATCTTGGTGTGATTATCAACAACTCCTTTAACTTTGATAGGCAGATTAGTTCTGTGGTGATAACTATGTTTTTACAGTTGAGATTGTTGGTTAAAGTGAAGCGTTATCTTTCTTATAATGACTTTGAAAGAGTCATACATACTTTTATCATTTTAAGACTGGATTACTGTAATTCTTTGTATGTTGGTTTACCACAGTCATCTCTCCGTCGGCTTCAAGTGGTCCAGAATGCTGCTGCTCGACCTTTAACAGGGACGAGAAAGCGTGAGCATTTTCAGCTTCACTTCATTGGCTTCCTGTCAATTTTAGGATCAATTTTAAGATTTTTTTTTTTATTGTTTTTAAGATCATAAAGAGGCTGGTGCCTCTGTATTTGTGTGACCTTATTCATGTCCACACTCCTGTCAGAGCATTGAGGTCTGCCAACAAGTTGATCCTAAAACTTCCTAGGTCTAGTCTCAAGAGGAGATAGGACCGAGCCTTTCAGTCATTGGGCCGAGCCTTTGGAATGCCCTACCATTCCATGTTCGAACTGCTCGGACTGTTTCTACATTTAAGTCGTTGCTCAAGACTCATCTCTTCTCTCTGGCTTTTAATTCGATCTAATCTTGACATTTTGTATTTATTAAGTTATTATATTTTGTTTGGATCTTTGTTTGTTTGTTGTTTTTCTTTTATGTATGACCTTTGATTATTTGGGTTTCCTGTGAAGCACTTTGGTCTATTCAGGTTGTTTAAATGTGCTTTATAAATAAATTTGACATTGACATTGTGAGATGTTCAAACTTCAGGTTGATCAGCTGAGTGTCTCTCAGTCCCTGTTATTCCAACATGTTTCTAAAAATGAGGATCTCCTCTGTTCCTCACATTTCTTTCTCCCCGAGAAGGTTCAGGTATTATTATTATTTCATCCTTACCGCTCGATATTTACCACACAGCACACACCTTTATCTCACTGACCACCGATTTAACCAAATCCAACCTATTCCTTTGTCCTTTTTCAGTCTCTGATTCAACGCTTCTACCCCCCCCCCATTGTTCCAGTTCAGCCTTTTCTTCACAGTCTACCACATTAAGCTTTAGCTGCAGTAATCAAACCTCTTCATTTCCATGCTGTGCTGCTCCCAGTGTCCTGCAGACTTACATTCAGCAGCTACCTGGTCAAAGCAGAGAAGTGCCACTGCCCTGAGTGTGCTTTCACTCCTACGTCAAACACACACAATCATTGTCGAGCTGCCTGACAGCCCTGCAGACCCAGAGCTCTGCAGCAGCTCTGTTCACACAATATCTCTCCTTTTCCTCCTTTCACAACTTCTTTACACATTGATCTCTGTGCAGATCTTCTATTTATTCATCTGCTGTGATTCTTCCCTCTGAGCTTTGATCTCCTAAAATCCTCCTCCTTACTTCACCTTTTCTCTCTTTACAAAATTTACAACCATGAATTAATTATACTTCTAACATCTAAAAAGCAACACTTACAGCAGAGAATGATCACATCCATGCACTAACTACAGCCATACGCATGATTTACAATTCTGCACAGAATCTGCCTCAATTATTTCAGCAGCATGTGCACTAATCATCCAACCCAAGTCTGTGACTCATGGACCTACAGATTTAACTCCACCTTCAAGCTTCATGGGACATGTGACCTCTGCAGGAGCCAATGAGCCTCCCTCTAATGACCTCAGTTAACCTGAGATCATCTGGGCTGAAGTTATAAAAGTCTTTCTTATTTTAGTTACTGCTGTGTGTGTGTGTGTGTGTCTGTTTTCTTCTAAAGCTTTTGTTTTTGCGTGTTCGTTTACTGAAACAGAGATGAGACAAAAACACATGGGAATAAGGAGTCCAATTATTACATTTGATTATGCCATTTCAAACAGCTGACAGATATCTGGACCAGACTGCATGCCATACCCGTGGGATATGACACGAAGTCCTGACACCTTTCATTCAGCTTAGGGTTCAGTATAGTCACATGTTATCAGTGTTGGTTACATCATATTCAAAACAATAATTGTGGTAAACAACAGCTGGGTGTCTAATGACCTCGGAGTCTCCATTTTATCGTTTGTTTAGTCTTCTCTGGGATCTGTAGAGACAGAAATGAGGTGAAAGAGAACAGTCTGTCCTTCTCATATGACTTAATCAATCACGTTTGTTATATTCTAAGAAATATTGTCTCAGGGGATTAAATCCACACATATAGGATGATCATATCTCTTCAGTCCCCCTTGTTTGACCTAAATTATGAGGTCAAATTTCCTCGGCCTGACCTGGAGTGGTCAGCCGGCAAAGCAGCTAATCTTAATGTTGTGACTGTAAATGTAGCAACAAAATGAGACAGAGTTTAATAATGTCATATTTAATTTTTGTACCTGCTTTTCCTGAAACAACAAAAACAAGCATTAGTGTCTCATATGTCAAAGTTCTTGAGTTAAATGAGTTTGCATTTAAATTCAATCTTTCATTTTAGATTTTGCATATAAATTGGCCCACAGAGCAAACAGTAACACATCAGTTATTATCTAATAATTTGCCTTTATTTATTAAAGATGTGGATTGCATCCCTTCAGGATCAAATCCAGTTCCAGTCGATGAATCTCCTACTGCGAAAAATAAAAGAAATGATCACTCGATCAGTGCACAGGTAATAATTCAGTCAGCTTCCAGCACATTGCTCATATTCCATCAAACTTCCATGGAAGTTCAGACCCTGGTCAGCCCCTATTCTAGAGGTGCCCTCTACACCTCTTTAGACAAGAGCTGTTCACATATGGCAGTCATCCTGGTTAGTTTCCTGTGAAAGGTGCATAATGTCTCAGGTGTGACCTCTCAGGTACCTGTGGGAAAGTCCAGTAAAAAGTTCACATTTTTCCCTGTCCATTAAACAATACTGTAAGCCTTGTGGGTCAGTTATTAAATTTGCACAAATAACTAAGACAGGACGTCAAAGTGCCCATAAATATTTTAAGGATCTATTTATTTTGTTTTTCATGCTAAGAATTATCTTACACTTTTCATATACCAATAGTTTACTAATTAAGTGGATTCAATCCACCAAATGTGAACCTGTTGTAATGCATCTAGAGTTAACTGTCAAATGAAGCAGAAACTAGAAACAAATATTAAGCTTTTGTCTGTCTGTGAGTGTCAGCTGTTCTTCATTGCAGTGTTTTTCTCTCTGTCTGCAAGCTCAGTGTCAGCTGTCTCATTTTTATTTCAGTCGTAAAGTTAACTTTTGCATTTTGGGCTCAAACTAATCAGGAAATTCAAAATACAAATGAATGTCTTTAAATTAAACTTTGACACACTTTCTATGTAGCCTAAAGTGGGACAAAAAGAACAGAAGAAAACAAACAACAAATCATGGGATATAAACTTTAAAGTTCTTCCAATTTTAAATAACTCCTGGTTAACCTGTAAAGTTACTGCTCAAATCTGACTCCATCATATGTGAAAATCTGGGCAAATAAAATATCTTAAAAAGGATCAACAATCAAAATCATCTCAAGCATTATAGTGAACTGAAAATCATATTTATTGTGTCAGGGTCTGTAGCCAAAAAAAAGCATAACTATAGCAGATAAAATGTATCCTCATAAACGTCAGGTTGCTGACCTTTGACCTGAAACAAATCAGCATTTTTATCAGTTTGTCAGTGAGTTAGAGCAGCTTTGACCTTTTTTTTTTTCTGTGTAGTTCTAAGATTTTTTTTTGAACACCCTTTAGTGGGTAAGACCACAAATAAAAATAAAATATTTTGGAGAAACTCTTTAATCAAAATCTAGATATTTTTAAGGTCATAGGTCATACTCACAACCCTCCTTTGTTGACCTTTTTGGATTGAGCTCACAGCACGACTGTTGTCTGTGCTCGTCTAACTGAATTCAGGGCGTGTGCCCTTTGACCTCATGGGAATCTAGAACAGAAAACAATCGTTAGTGTTGACGAAGCATTAAACAATTTGACTCCTGAAACCACAAAATTCTGACCCCTTAGGGGTGGGCTCATCATAGTAAACTCCAATTTATATATGATAGATCAATATGCAAATCCTTATGAGTCATACTACTGAATATAGCATAAGTGAAACTGAAATATATATATAATATATATAATAAATAGAGTTTCTTTATTGATTATCCACTGATCAGAGTCCAGTCTCCTGCAGCCCCTCTGGTGTTCAGGCTCCTGTTAGGATCAAACTGAGAGATCCTTATTAGTTCAATCTTTACTTTTCTCCCTCCTTTGAGGCATAAAGTCTGTTTATGTCTCAGTAATTTACTTTATTTTAGCTTATTTAAATAAAAAGCACACTGATTCTATATTATTAGCTTTTTGGATTTTTCTTTAATGTTTGTTCAGACATTCAAAATTCAAAATGATCACTGCTCTTTTTTTTCTAGCTTTAAACAAAACTACCAAATACAAACATGTAAATGCACAAAAGTGAATCAGTAAATCATATTTGATCCTAGTTGGACAATTAGGGAAATGTTTTGCTTTGTAGCAGAGGGGCAGCTCAAAGTTTGGCAGTTTATTTTGCATCTAAATTTACTTTGTCCTAACTTTTTATTTTTTTCACTTAAGCTGAGTTTCTCATGGGAACTTTCCTGAAATTTAACAACACTTTAACCTCCTTTGCATAAAATCTCAATTTTGGGATGATCAGGGCATTAGTCTATTATACTGGCTTCTATGTATTTATTGATTTATTTTAAATCTACTAAAAACAATGAACTCTTGACTCCTTTTTCTCTGTGATTTTTCTATTTTTTGTGTCTTTTGTCGTCTATGGTTGGCGCATCTCTCATAAGGATCAGAAGTGAAACCTTTCCTCCTGAGAACCTGTGAACCCTCTCCCTGATCATCAACCATCATCTCTGCCCAAATTAAGGAAGAAATAACTTAAGGCTAGAAGTCTCATCCACACGCACACCTTCAAGCATTCATCAGTTTCTCTCATTTTGTTATTGTTATAAACTTTCTTTCCCATGTGACCTCATTTTGGGATTGCTCAATGAATTTTCTGACCGTCTGTTGTCAGGTGGGAAAATCAAACAAAGTATCTGAGCCAAACTTTGACCTCATTAAGATGGAGACGTTTCTCCTTTAAACTTAGCTTTCAGCTTCATATCTGTGCTTGGAAATTTAAGCACCTGATATTTCTGAAGTTTTTACCCTCTTTTTAATTGGAGCCCCTTTTCTACACCCAGTGTCGTCAGTCATTTTGTCAGTCAGTCATCACCACAAACTGCAACACAAACAATGTTAATAAGGTGCCATTTTATCTTTTTTTAGGGATTTTATTTTTTATTACAAAACCGCTTTTCTTCATCTCTTTATTTCTCTGTATCTTTATTTTCTTTATTCTTTATTCTCTGTCTTCTTCAGGCTTTTAAAGGCTTTTAGTTGCTTTTATGTATTTCTGAGATCAAAGTTGGTGAAACGAACCGCGAAGACCACAAGTGTTTACGCTATCGACTTTTCTACCGGGAGCCGTAAACAGACGCGTCACCGTAAACGCCGCTCAACTTTCAAAAGGATATCGGTAAAGACAAATGTTCTGCTTTGGACTTCAGAAAGACCAAAGGCCCTCTAACCCTAAAAACCCACTGAGAAGCGTGCCATGGACTTTCACCGTCTGACTCGTTTTGCCTATTTTGTCTTTGTGCTCTTATTTTATCAACTCTTTTATTCTTTTGTTCTCCTTTTTTCTTACACTCTTAATAATCTGTTTTTTTCTACTTTTCCTCTTCTAAAATGTTTTTCACCTGTTTGAAATGGCTCCAATTACACCTTCCTCCCATCTTACCACCAGTGACCATCAGTCTGATACAATTCAATATGCAGATATTTAGAAAAGGTCTCTGCAAACCTTTAGGTGGAGATCTTCTGCTCACTGATAGTCTGGGAGTCGGCACTGTGGCGTGGAACCTCGAAGCGGCGATTATCGGTGGCCAAAACAACTCCTTATTCCCAAGAAACTCAAAAAACACAAATAAAAAAAATAAAAACATCCTGTTTGATCACGTTGGGGGGGGGTCACCAATTGGAGTAAATTATAAAAGAAACACAGTTTGTTTCTTATTTTAGTTACTGCTGTGTGTGTGTGTCTGTTTTCCTCTAAAGCTTTTGTTTTTGCGTGTTCGTTTACTGAAACAGAGATGAGACAAAAACACATGGGAATAAGGAGTCCAATAATTACATTTGATTATGCCATTTCAAACAGCTGACAGATATCTGGACCAGACTGCATGCCATACCCGTGGGATATGACACGAAGTCCTGACACCTTTCATTCAGCTTAAGGGTTCAGTATAGTCACATGTTATCAGTGTTGGTTACATCATATTCAAAACAATCATACAAAACAACAGCTGGATCTTCGGAATGACCTCGGAGTCTCCATTTTATCGTTTGTTTAGTCTTCTCTGGGATCTGTAGAGACAGAAATGAGGTGTGTATAGGCCTCGCCAGCCAAATGCCACTAGCTATCCAAACAGCTAAACAGAATGAATGCAGAAACTCCACAGACTCAGGGATGACATCTTCTAGAGTTTACTGACATTAATATGTTGTGAAACTGTAACAGGATAAGCAAAGAAATACATATAAGTATGATTGTTGTGATAATAATGTCAAAATCAAATGAAAGGGTCTGTATTAACTATTCTCATATACGATTAACTCAACTTATAATACTCACAGATGATGCTTTAGCAAGCAAGAAAACAACATAAGCAGGGCTGAGGAGCTGCCGAGTGGCTGCGACTGTGCTGTGCTTCCTGTTTACAGCTTCTACTGCTTTTCAGATCACTAACCAAGCGTGACCACTAGAGGGTATAGTTCAGCAAAGAACATAAGACAGCAAAACAGTGAACATAACACTCCCCGCCTGGGATCACGAGAGTCCCACATTAACATTCAATCACTAAATTGTTCTGAAGACAAAAGCAAAACCACCTCAGTCACTGGGCGGCAGAATGTTCTTTTACAGCCCTCATTTGAAGTTGTTACCTCAACCTTCCTGACTAGTCCATCTTGGCCTGGAAAAGTTGTTGAGATAACAGCCATAGGCCACTCGTTTCTCTTCACTTGAGTGTCCTTGAGCAGAACTCTGTCTCCTTCCTTAAGGCTTGGTCTCTTGTTCTGCCACTTGTGGCGAAGCTGCAGAGTGTTGAGATACTCACGTTTCCATTTTGACCAGAACATGTCTGCAAGACTCTGTACTCTTTTCCACTGTTCTTTTAACGTTATCCCATTCTCAAAGTCGCCAGGCGGAGGGGGTGAAGACCCGGTCTTTAAGGTGAGCAACAATCCCGGTGTGAGAATAAGAGGTGACTCAGGGTCAGATGACACTGGGACGAGAGGACGGGCATTCATAATGGCAGATACTTCAGCCATAAATGTTGACAGTAGTTCATGGGTCAACTGCGCTTTCGTGCAGTCCTGAAACATGGAGTCGAGGATGCGCCTGGCAATCCCAATCATCCGTTCCCATGCACCTCCCATGTGTGATGCGTGGGGTGGATTGAAAACCCAGGAGCAGTTTTGCTGACTTAAGTGGTTTTCAATGTCCTGGAGAGCAAGGTTCGTTTCACCCATTTTCAGTGCCCGGGCAGCACCAATGAAGTTCGTACCACAGTCGGACCTGATCTGCTTTGCTGGGCCTCTAATGGCAAAAAGACGTCTCAAGGCATTAATGAAACTGTCAGTGCTCATTGACTCAATTAACTCAATGTGGACTGCTCTCGTGGACATGCATGAGAACATAACAGCCCACCGTTTTGAGTTGGCTTGTCCACCTCTTGTGCGTCGTAAAACCACATCCCACGGGCCGAACACATCGACACCAACGTACATAAAGGGGGGTGCAACTTGTAGTCTCTCAGAAGGTAGGCTTCCCATCTGCTGACACTCTGTCTTCCCCCGTAGCTTCCTGCAGGTGACACACTTGAAAAGGACTGTGCTGATACTTCGCTTAGCTCCCACAAGCCAAAATCCTGCTGCTCTAATGGCCCCTTCTGTGAAATGTCTCCCTTGATGCTTCACAGCTTCATGGAAGTGGCGTATAAGCAGCGTTGCTAGGTAATGTCGACCAGGAATGATCAGGGGATTAGTGGTGTCAATACCCAGTTCTGACTGTGATATCCGGCCTCCGATTCTTAAAAGACCATGACTGTCAAGGATTGGGTGCAATTTCCAAAGACTGCTTGAGGAAGGGATCCTGCTCCCTTCATGTATGCACTTGATTTCTTCTTTGTAGTACTCTCTCTGAACACTTTTTACGATGCAGGCCTGTGCTCTGAACATCTCTTCTTCTGTTGGCCGGCAGATGTACCAGCCACAACAGCTGGTTGCCTGGCTAGAGTGAGCGAATGAACGGGCAATGTGGCTCAGATGTGCTATTGCCCTCTTGAGAGCACTGTATTTTGAAAATCTTTCAAAACGTTCAGGACTTAAGGTGCTTCTTACAACGTGTGTCAGTCTTGCGGTCACCTCAGGACGTACCTCAATGTCTAGTGATGGGTTGACAAGGTCGTACGTGTTTTGTGATGAAAACTGCACAGAGGAGTTAGTGAGAAAGGGTGGTCCTTGAAACCATGTAGTACTACACAGCAGTCCTGCTGGTACAGATCGAGACCCATGGTCAGCTGGATTAAGTTCCGATGCTACGTGTTTCCACTGAGTAGGGCGAGTTGACTGGAGGATGCGTTGGACCCTATTGTGCACATAGACATAAAATCTGCGTGACTGGTTGTATATGTACCCCAATACAACTTTACTATCAGTGTAGTACACAACATCATCAAATGTAATGTCCATTTCTGCTAAAATCAGCTCTGCAACTTCGACTGCGAGTACTGCAGCACATAGTTCCAATCTCGGGACTGTCAAACCTGCTCGAGGAGCCAACTTTGTCTTTGCAAACACGAAGCCAACTTCTGTGTTGTCCACTGTTGAGACCTTTATATAAGCAACAGCAGCAATGGCCTTTACCAACGCATCAGCAAAAACACAAAGCTCTCTCCTTTGGGCATTTGCTGTGGAGAGGCAAGTATAAGGCCGTGGTATTTGGAGACATTGCAAGTGTTGGAGTGAATCTCTCCATTTAGTCCACTCAGCCTTCATGCTCTCTGGAAAAGGTGCATCCCAGTCCTCTGTTAGACTGTTAAGTTCTCTCAGTAATAGTCTGCCATGGATTGTAATGGGAGCAAGAAACCCAAGCGTATCATAGAGACTATTCACTGTGGAGAGGACTCCTCTGCGTGTGAAGGGCTTTTGATCATCTGTAATCTGGAACGTGAAGTTGTCTGTACTTATGTTCCAAGACAATCCCAAGCTACGTTGAATAGGTGAGTTCTCAGCAAAGATATCCAAGTTCTCAACATCTTTTGCTCGATCCTCAGGGGGAAAGGCCTCCAGTACTGCTGGCCTGTTTGAGGTGACTTTGTGTAGCCTGAGGTTAGATGATGCAAGAGTGTATTGCACTTGTTTTAGGATGTGAACAGCTTCCTTTTCTGTAGCAAATGACTTCAATGCGTCATCAACGTAGAAATCCCGTTCAATGAATTTGCGCACGTCTTCTCCATAGTGCACTTCTCACTCAGCAGCAGCCCTTCGCAGACCATATATGGCGACCGAGGGAGAGGGAGAGCTTTTTAGATCACTAACCAAGCGTGACCACTAGAGGGTATAGTTCAGCAAAGAACATAAGACAGCAAAACAGTGAACATAACAAGGTGAAAGAGAACAGTCTGTCCTTCTCATATGAGTTAATCAATCATGTTTGTTATATTTTATATATATATATATATGTTCTTTTTTAATTTTTTTACTGTGTAATTGTGCTTCTCTTTTGCTGTCTTTGACTGTTTTTACCTGTAAGGCGACCTTGAGTGCCCTGAAAGGTGCCTATAAATAAAATGCATTATTATTATTATTTATTATTATTATTATTATACTCTAAGAAATATTGTCTCAGGGGATTAAATCTACACATATAGGATGATTATATCTCTTCACGGCCCAGAAGCCTTCATTTGGACCTCGATATCAGCAGTAACTGCCACGAGGAGCCGGCTTTTTCCTTTTCACTGATTCACTTCAAAGACATCATCTCTGATATTCTTTATTCTCACACTGTTTCCATTTTTCTTCTACTGCATTCTACTCATTCTGATCCCTTCAAGTAGAAAAGGAAAGAAAAACCAACAAAAAGGCCAACAGCCTCTTCACACACACACACACACACACACACACTTTTGATCCTTTTTAAATCAATGTATTTTTCAGCAGTACTTTTTTCAGGGTGAGATGATAGATTTATCAAATTAAAGCTTTCTTTGTTCCTGGAGCCTGTGCAGAACCTTCTGCTCTGCTCTCAGATAACACCAAGATGATCCAGAGAAACCGCTGCTGATCTCATTTAGTGGCTGCTTTTTGGTGTTTCCTGAGCTGTGGTGTTCCTAAATCCCTCAGAGGTTCTAATCATCTCTAACCTGAATCCTCTTTGTGGTGCCAAAAATGTTGTGTTATAGTTGTAAATTCAAACCTGATTTCTTATCTTTGTTCTTCATTGAGGGGAAATAAAATGAAAGAACCACTCGTGACTTTGTCAGTCTGGCATTCGTGACTTGGAGAAACTGAGCTGGATGGAGCCCTTTCTCCCTTTTAGAAACCCTCCATCCTCTACTGTGTCTTCCAGAGTGGGAATCTGCTTTGAAAACTACCAACTTTGATGAGTTTGGAGCTCCAACAGAGCATAAAGCTCCAGAAATGAGAAGTGTGAGCTCACAAACTGCACTGCTGTGAACTGGGACTCCATCTGACAGCCGTCTCCTTAAATAATGGAAGACGTCAGAATGTTGGGACCACAGTGAGGATCTGAAATCTGCTGCTGCCACATTTCAAACACATTCTAGAAACCATCCAGTTCCCAAAACAGCTGACAAATCCTTTGACTGGCTTCAGGAATGGATGAATCAGCTGTTTGAGCTCCGGAGCCTCGGTCGGTTTCTGGAGGGGAACCGACATCCATGGTCCATTGTCCCACCCTCCTCTTCCCCTCAGTCTGTGTGAAAGGACTCATTTCCATATTTGCTGCTGTTTGAATCCATAGCTGAGATTGTTGTTTGTAGATGAAGCCAAACTTTTGTCTCCTCCTGGTGTCGCTGGGATAACTGTACATGGACTCTGATCTGTGAGTGAGTGCAGCACAGCACACAGCAGCAGAGACACAAAGGACACACAAAAACTGGGAGACATGCTGTTCATGTGATGAGTTTATTAGAGATTTCCATCATGGAGTCATTGTGGGAACTAAGTGCAGGGAAAAGAGCAAAGATCCAGAAATCCAATCCAGAGTTTCTGTGTGACAAACACAAACATGTTAAAGACACAAATATACATTAATAGTCTTCAGTGACTCTTCATCCACATCAGTGTTTGTGTTGAAGACATCAGTGTTGGTCTCAGTGTGGTTAACAGCAGTCAGCAGTCCAATCAGAAAAAGCTCATTTCACAACACTTCATGCAGTTCATCTTCTCACCAGCAGAGGGCCACAAATCACCATCAATGAAGACTTCAAGGAGATGTTGGTGACATCAGAGCTGCACATCAACATCTGATCAATATGGAAGTTCATGTTTGTGTCATTGGATCAGTTCAAAAGCACAAAGCATGCAAATGTGCTCTTATTGTGAAAAGGTGCTCCTGCTGAGAGCTTCCTTCCTGTCCAGCTCAGCTCCAAAAATGAGTCCAGCAGTCAGAGCATGTGGAGAGGTTGTAAAAATGGCATTAAGAAAGAGAAATCAAACATTTGGATTGATTTGAATGAGCTCAGACTTGTTGGAAATGCAGAGGAGCTGGTTGTGAAGTGAGCTTCAGAGAAACACAACATCCTGATATTCACTGTGAAGCTTTGAGTGGAAAAAGACAGAAAAACAACATGTGGATCCTGGAATAATGGCAGCTTCCATCTTTAAAGGACTGAAGAGGAAGAAGGTTACAAGGAATCATTGAGAACAGTTTCAAACATCAACTGATTGAATCCATGAATGTGAAAACGTGTTTGTGAGTGAAAGAGACAGACATGTACAGACTGAACTATCTGTTCAACAGTCAGAGTGTTTCTGTGACAGGAGGACGCTCTTTACACTCAGCTCAGCACAGACTCACTGAGGAACCAGGAGACCAGAACCTAAACCCAGGATAAAGAGGTTCAGTGAATGTGGTGCTGAAGGTGTGGAGGTGGATCAGAGTGTCAGAGGAGACTCTGTAGAAGGACAGAGTGCCAGCAGGACAGTCCACATACACTGCTACTCTGTTAGAGCGGGAGGAGAGAGGAGGAGGAGGAGGAGGAGGAGGAGGAGATGGATGAGTAGTCTGTTATTGTGCCAGACACAACGAGGACCATCATCAGAGCAGCTGCAGACTCCAGGACTGATCATTGTATCCAAACACACAGTCTTTACTGCCTCCTTTCCTTCTGATTCTTCTGTAACTCACTGATATATAAACCGTCTCCTCTCCACTCGACCTCCCAGTAACAGCGACCAGTCAGACCATTTCTACACAGCAGCTGATTCAAGATCATCAAACCTGTCTGGATGATCAGGATATGACTGAACCTCCTCCACATGTGTCACCTTCCTGTTGTTGTCAGACAGTTGTAGCTCTGTGTGTCACTGTGTTTGTGTCGATTGTGAGTTGACAGGAATCTGATGGAGAGAACAAACACAATCCAGCTGCAGTTATTGATCCATCATCTGTTCATTGATTGACACTTTGATGATGACTCCTGACATCAGAGATGTGAATGAGTGATGTGACAGTTTGAAGATGGTTGAATGTGTGCTGCTTTGTTTTCATCAATCACATTAAAAACACACTTACACTTCCTCAGACCTGGGATCAGCCATCGCACTCCAGCAGGCTCCGCCCTGAAAGGAGGAGGGGGGTCAGAGGTTATTTCCTGTCTTCCTCTGAGTGTCTGCGTCTCTGTTTTCTACATGTTTTTGTTCTTGCTCGGCTGCACGGCTCATTTCCCTTTAGGGCCAATGAAAGTGAAGCTGTGAGCACCACGAGGGATGACTGGATCATTGAACTGTTCTCAGATCAGCATCAAAACCCTGCAGCTGCAGGTCTGACCCGGCTACAGGCAGAGGCAGTGATGGCAGTGGGAGCCTGTTTGGACACTTTGGAGTTCACTCTTTGAAGCTTTCAGTCTGGATGTTGTGTGATGAGAAAGAAAGCATTCAAATGCAGCACTGCGTCTCATCAAACTTCTTCTCAATCATTAAGTGGAGGAGAAGAAGTGACAGAGTCACAGCTGTGCTTCAGAGGCACACACACACTTGAAGATGTCTGACCTTTGAATATGACAAGTAGAGGAAAATGATCCATCAATCAAGGAGATCAGATCCTGTGGATTAGTCTGCAGCACCATCAGATTGTTCTCCTCGGCCTGTTGTGCTCTCAAAGTGTCCTTTATACAGTCAGAAAGGCACAAAGGTCAAGAGGATTTAACACAACAGCTGAGAGGGTTTTAGAGCAGAGGATGTCCACGTGTTGGGCTCTTTGTCTTTCAGCAGTGCTTCACAGGATCTTCAGTTACACATTGTTTTCACACTGGAACAACATTTGAAGCTTCATTTGAACATCAATTCAAAACCACTCATTTAAGGGAATCTGCAGCTTTTGTCTTCCAGCTGAGAACTTAGAAGATCTGCAAACTGCACAAGGTTGTTCAAAGACTTGAAGCTGGAAATGAGCTCAAAATGGAAAACTGGCTCTGAAATCTGCGACTACATCACGCAGAATAATCACACCAAGAAGAACAACTTCCTCTGTGAAGATCAGGGGTGGAGCAGAGAGCAGAGGAGTAGTAATATAATGTGCTTTTTCATTGTTAGGTATATTAATGTTTTCTGTAGTTTATCATATCTTTGTATATGTTTTATTTTGTTTTATATACTGTGTTTCTCCTCGTTCACATAAGGAGATTCAGTGTCCCTTCTTCAAGAAGGGCACTGAGGGTGATACTTCATTGTTGAGTTCTCACAGAGCACACATAAAAGCCTTCTGAGTTTCGTTTATCAACCAGATCACCAGAAGGGAAAGAGCCAGGAAGGAACTGGTTGTAAAAGTGATATCTTTGTGTGCAGCCATGTGAGTGTATCCTAAATGTTTATTACCTGCACTTAACTGCATTTAGTGTGGGGTCATTGATGAGACGTCATATGATCCTTACTTTGAAAGTTCTGAATAAAAACCGTGCGTGAAGGGAACATCCTCGAAGGAGAGAGTGACCACTTCCTGTTTGAGTAAGGAGCGGAGAATTTACTTTTCTGTCTCGGTGCTCAAGGAGGCATGGTTCCCTTCCCCGCTAGCGGCGAAAACCTGAAAGCTGTGTATGTGCATTTATTCCTCATTACTTGTTAATTTTGAATGATTCTGAACCCATCATTCATGTTCCTGACCCTTTCTTCATCTACACAGAGTCTTCATCTATATCAGCCTGTGGCTTCTCCTTCACCATATCCATGAACCTACTCTGAGGTCTTCCCCTTGTTTCTCCTGCCTAGCAGCTCCAATGGATCCACTCTCCCTTCTCAGCTCCTTATGAAGGTAATGAAGGCCAAGAAGACGAAGAGGCTCAGTTTTAGTGTGGAGCACAAAAACACTATTTGAACCTGTGATGTTCCCAGTGGATCTTTCTGTTCTGACTTTAGAGGCTTTTATTTTGTTGGCCTCAGTAAGAAGATCTAAGCTGTGGTGATCAAAGCTGGTTTGGATCCTTTCAGGAGGAAAAATAAAGCACTGATTCTGCTCATTTAGTACAAAGATAGTTGAAGTTTATTTGTCCAAAACAAAACGAGGATGAACCATCAGGACCAGGGTTATTATAGTTAACGAAATGAACGAAATAACAAAAACTAAAATTTAAAAACATTGTCGTTAACTGAAATAAATACAAACTAAAATTAAAAGGAAAAAATGATAATTAACTAAAACTAAATGAAATTATAGATATTTTCATTTTTAAAGTCTTGTGGATTGATATGAAATCATTTTCTTTGCTCTCCGAGTTTAAGCTCGGAGCGCCATCGCACAACTGTGTGTGTGCGCACACCACGCTGCTCCTCACAGTAATGCAGCGTCTGCAGAGGAAGCAGCAGAGTCCATATGGAGTTTTTACTACGATAGCACAGAGAGCAGCGAGTGTGTTGTTGTGGATGATGAAAAATGTGCGAACACTCCTCAGTCAGGAAAAAACACCAACATCAAAGTTCAGCTGAGAAGCGCACACAGGGCAGCAACACAAACCGCTCTGATGCTACGAGCTATCCTGGAGCACCTCCAGAGAAACGTGACTATTGTCGGGTCCACGCAGCCCACAGTGTTGTGATTAACCTGTTCAGTCATTGTGTGTTTCCGGCTACTTTTTCAGTCAGAGAATAACAATCAGGAATAATAATCAAAGCATCAATATAAGGACTCACAAATGTCAGCAGATTCCTGGAGGGAGACTGCTGACACTATTGGGATGGATGTGAGGGAATGAAGAAAGTGGAAAAACAGGGACAAATATGTTTGCAGCCAAAAAACTGAGCACAAAGAGCGAGGACCAAAAACACCAGCACACAACCACAAGGTAATTAACACACAATCCAGCTACACAAGCATAAATGCGGACATGAGGTCGGACACTTCGTAGGTTGTGTACAGAGGCCGCAAAGACCCTGAAGTCTAATTAGGAGCATCTAACCAAGCTAGCTCCAAAACAGAAGCAGCTTCAGGTGGAGAACATCAGGATGCAGCTGGATTTGACCTTTGACTCCTTCAAAGAGTTTGTTTTTGTCAAACACCACATGTAGGTGTTGTTAATCTGCTGCACTGACGCTGAACTTTATTGGAGTTTATTGTAGAGTTTATTGAGTTTTGGAGTTCATATTTTCTTTGTTTCTCCCTGTTGGTGTTCATGTGTGTCC